>JAOTOM010003350.1:0-150499 GCA_034440615.1 Ashinkailepas kermadecensis | reverse complement strand
AGTAAATTTGCAGTGTAAGGTAATTTCGGATTATTTATGTTTCTTTTTTTAATGCAATGTTTGTGAATGTGCTGAACATGATGTGACCAATCATATCTTCTGCAAATGTATACTTTTCAGTTGGGACTTGGGAGGTAAATTAAAACCCCCAAAATGGGCTTGGAATGTGGTAGGTAACAGGATAAAAAGTAATGTTCAAAATCAAGAAGAAATGGTGTAGCATATCATAGCCTAACCTAACCTAGCATAACCTTCCATGCACGAAAGTGATTTTTTTTTGTAATGGAAAGCTTCCAAGCAATTTTCTACCCTAAATGAATATCAAATTTAAAAAGCCTATCCTCACCTAACACAGCATATGATAGTCTGAACTGCTTTTGAAGAAAAACTCAAAATGTTTGTAACTTCCAGCAAAATCCTAATCTAACCTAACTTCATCAAACCTAACCCCTTTTTGTTTTTCATCATGGAGGTGAAATGGGTATTGTTGTCTTAAAAGGTTTTTGTGGAATTTTTCTTCAGAATGCCATGTTTATGAAGGTGACTAACCTGATAGGACCACTTATTTTCTGTGCAAATGGATTTTGGGGAAAATTTTTGGTTTGATTTTTTAAAATTGCAACTTGAAAACCTAAACTAACCTAACCTAACCAAACCTAACCCATTTGTTTGTTTTATGGAGGCAAATGCATGGAAAACTTTTCTTGTTACCACCTTAAAGCATGATAATACTAAAAACTCGGTAATCTTTACCTTTCGGCCGACACATACTGCCAAGGTTCGTGATTTGTAAAGAGGTCGCATACAATGTCGCATATATTTCATGACGTCATGGCCGAAAAATTTGCTTCGGAGGATTCTGGTTTTCCGGTTAGGTTAGGTTAGGTTAGATTAGATTATATTATGATATGATATATTTTGTATATTATGCTACATTATCTTAGTCTTGGTTAGGTGGTAATCTTTACCGACACCCGAGTCCTGTGACGTCACTTCCCTGACTCCTGTGACGTCACTTTTCCCCACTGTACACCTGTTTACAAATCAGTAACCTTGGCAGTATGTGTCGGCCGAAAGGTAAAGATTACCAAAAACTCACCAAAAAAAATTCACAAAAATGTTTCCCCCAAAATAATTATTTCTTCAAAAGCAGCTTATGGTAGGCTGGGTTAGGTTTCTTTTTTAACGTTGAGAATTTGCAGAAAATACATTGCTGGACATTTCTGTAATAAATAAAAAAATGTATTTTCTCCAAATGCAGGTTAGGCTAGGATAGGTTAGTTTATGTTGCATTTTTATTTGATTTTTAAACATTCCTTTTGTGCTATGTTACTTAATTCAAAGCCTTTTTTGGCATTATTGTCCTCACAACCTGAAAAGTATGCATTTGCACCAAAAATGAGTGGTCCCAGTATCTTAGTCACCTTTATAAACATCATATTCCAAAGACATATTCCAAAAAACAAAGACACCTTTTACAACAAATTTATTGTAAAATGTGTGTAAAATTTGTCTTGTGGTTACCTTGTGGTGGCAGGAAATCGAGGATTGCAGCCACTGTGTGAGACAGTGGTGCAATGCCATCTGTTGACACCTCGTGCCCCAGGAAGCAAATCCGGGGAGCACCCAGCACAGATTTCTGGTGATTAACAACCAGGCTGTAGTCCTGTATGTGCTTGAAGATGAGCCACAAATGCTTGCAATGGTTGCTATGTGTCTGGCTAGCCACAACGATATCATCAATGTAGATAAAACAAGCTGGGAGACCTCACAGTACCTGGTCTATAGACCTCTGCAAGGTTTGTGTGGCATTCTTCAGGCTGAACAGCATACAGATAGCCTCATATGCTCCAAACTGTGTAGTGATGATGTTGGTCTTGTGTACCAGGGTGACCTTTTTTTATACTTTTTTAAAAATGTTTTGCTAACTCCCCATACTCTGATACAGTTTTTGATGCCGATTTAGAATATCAACTTCCTTTCAACTTTTTAGTTTTTCTTTGTCCATGCAGATTGATTTAAGTTTTTTGAATTCTGGATTTTTGACATTTTGAGCTGTGGTTCCCAATAGAATCAAAACAGCTTAAACTAGTGATTTTTATTAATGCTTGGACAATGGAGATTCACTTGACAGCAAGATCAGTTAACTTCCATAATCCATTGATACTGAAAATTAACTTTCAAATGAAGTTAATTCAAATGAAGCATAGTTCAGGTTTTCTTCACAGGTGGCACTATTGTCAGACATCTTGCTCCACACTGCATTGGGAGATACTGTGGCGACCATGTAATATTGACAACTATATTAATTATTGGATGGCAAACTAAATATGCTCACAATTCCTTTCAAGGATGTGGTGCGAACTGGTGGTCATCAGTATTCAAGTGCAGGCAGTTGAATCACACATTTGAAGATATTAGCAGACTACACAGTGAGCTTTCTTCTTCAAAATATTTTGCACAGTGATGTATACTTGTAATCCAATACATTCTAAACATTAAGATCGATGAAATATTGGTGGATCCTACAAGCCAAAATGTATGCCATTGACATGTTCACTGAATATGTCAACGATGTAAGTACCTACATTTTTTGGAGGAACAAATAGGGTCAAATCTGCAGTCTATAGGTGACATTGATCAAGTGATGTTGCTGAAATTGGGAAGCATGGCAGCACAGTCAATGTCGCAGTAAGTCACACATGCTCCCCGGGTAGAAGCCAGCTCAACAGACGAACTGTCTCAGCAGCGACAACATGATGATATACCCGAAGAATCTGCCGATGAATTGGATGAGTATGCCATGCCTTATTGTTACTTACCTGAGAGAAGCAAACCACTAAATCTGACTGCCATTGCGGAGACATGACGCTACCGATGCCGGTGCAAGAAAGGTGTCTAAAATATTGACATCCTTTCTGTTGCTTTGGGAGAAGAAGTGTGGGTGTAGTCACGAAATGGAAGGTGCAAAAAGCTATTGATGTGAGCAGAAAGGGTAGAATATAAGTGTATGGTATGGTGAAGGACTGTACTGCTGTATTTTGTGATGGCCGTGACGACCAGACGAGAAGGGAGGGCATTGTCAAATCAGGTTGTTTGTCGTATGAAAAGACGAGTGTACACCATGTCTGTAAATATGCATCCCGGGGATGTGCATGTAGTTCATTGTGTGTGTGATGGAAAGCAGCACACTGGGTACAGTGTCGTGCAAAAGCTCAAAGATTTTCTGCATGATCGTACGGAAGGTGCGCAAAACATTCCTTCATTAGTGGCGATGGAACCAACAAGGTTGCTTGGTGGAAGGAGTGATGAATGGCACATTTTGAACAACTGATGGGACGACCTGTGGGTAGAATTCTTTGCTTGTGCCACCAGGCGGAATTGCCCCATCGAGCTCTGTTTGTCTGCTGGACGGAAAAAACAGCAGGGCCCAGCACATTATCTGGGCCAATCGGAAAATGTATTGTGGGAGATGTCCACAAGCCAGATGTCGTTGCGTTTGTTACAGCAACGTTTGAGGATTTTCCAGAGCTGTCATCACGTGTGGTGAAGAGCCTAAGCACTGATATGAGACTGCCCTATCAGTGTGCTAAGTCCTCAACCAATGGTACTGCTGATGGGATGTGAGATCGTGTTCATGAAAAAAGAAGTGCATGGCGAGATGGTACACGGCCCAGATGCGTATTCTACGCTGTTATTTCCCTGTATCTGAGCCATCTGTTCCACTATGCAGCCTAGTGAAATATGTTGTGTGTGTGTGTATGTGCCAACTGTGGTGGCAATGAAAGAGAAGTGGAATGTGGTGCATGGGCCCGGCCGGCTACCTGTGCGAGGAGATGAGACGACAGAAAGAGCATTTCCGCGGCATCGAGATGGAAACCATTGCAAAGACCACGCCGAGAAACATGCATATGGCACACCCCGAAAACGTCATGCTGGCCATGCGGGGTGACAATGACCAATCGGTCAGGATGGAGGCTGTCAGCATGATCAAAAACGTGCGCCAAAAGAAAAACCTCTCCACGGAATGGGACACAGTTCGGCCATTCAAATTATCTTGGGCCATCTCTGCTCGTGAACTGGTGTGCTGAGTCATATGTGGAATTGGCTGACGGTCATCAGTGTGTGACATACGGGCAAGATATAGAACCGCCTTTAACACAAAAAATGAATGAGGAAACATACTAAAGTTCATCGAATAACCACTTCAGACATGAGTTCCTTGTCACTCGCAGTCAACTGAGAGGTCGTTAAAACTGACAACTGAAACGTCGGCAATGGTAGTCGGTGCCGAAAGACAGGACGCAAACGCGTTAAACAAAATATAAGTTCCAAAAATGCACCCAGGTCAGGTAACGAAGAAAGTGCACAATGTCTCTGGCGCACATGATCATCGTGGCAGTGTGGCGTCCGGTGCAAACCGTAATGTTGATGATTTGGGCTTAGGGGCGTATCGACTGCTTCGGTCATACAGCTATGTGTGCAATGAAAGCATGATATGTCTAAATACAAATGTAATGTAATACGTCTGTTATGGATGAAGTGTTTCTGATGGGTTCGTCTATCAGAATCTGACGGAGGCTGCTTCTAAGTTGATTACATATGCTTATAACCAGCAACGTAAGGTTAACGCTTTATTTTGGCATGTCATGAGGAAAATGATTGCAACGGTGGCTTGTGGGCCCCGCCAGCACTTCATCGATCCTAACGCTTAGAATACAATAGATTCTAAGTACATTTCGCTGTTCAAAATATCTAGGAGGAGCGTAAATCTCACCGTGTATTCTACTAATATCTGCAAATTCGCAATTTAAATGCCTACACTTGGACACTGATGGCCACCAGTTCGCATCGATATACTTGAAAATAATTGTTAGCATGTCTAGTTTGCCATCCAATAATTATTCTAGTCGTCAATATTACTTGGTCGCCACACAATCGTCAAATGCAAAGTGTGGAGCGCGTCGTCCGACACTAGCGCCATCTATGAAGGAAGCCCGAACTATGCGAACGCTTCAATTGAAAGTTAATTTTCAGTATCAATGGATTATGAAAGTGCACTGATCTTGCTGTCAAGCGAATCTCCATTGTCCAAGCTTTAATAAAAATCACCAGTTTAAGCTATGCTTTGCTTCTATTGGTAACCACAGCTCAAAATATGTCAATCCAGAATTCGAAAAACTTCAATCTATCCGTGCGGGCAATTACAAATATAAAAAGTTGAAAAGAAGTTCATATTTGGAATCAGCATCAAAAACTGCACCAGAATAGGGGGAGTTAGCAAAACATTTCGAAAAAAACTATGAAAAGGGTCACCCTGTTGTGCACCACGGGATGTGCGTATGTGCACGGACCAGATCCAGCTTGGAGAACACGTGGCATCCGTGGAGGTTGGCCGCAAAGTCCTGCAGGTGGGGCAGTGGGTAGCGATCCGGCAGTTACCCTGTTCAGGGCGCGGAAATCGCCGCACAGACGCCTGGCGTAGACTTCTCCAACAGGTGGAGCGGTGCAGCCCAATTGCTCTGGGAGGGTCGTATGACGCCTTGTTTGAGCATGTGCTCAAACTCTCGCCGGGCGATCCGCAGTCGGTCGGGAGCGGGATGTCGAGGCCGGGCGAAGCACAGGGGCCAGCGGGTCTGTATGTGGTGCGTCATGTTGTGAGGCACGGCGGCGCCGTCGAGCAGACGCTGCGTGACGCCCGGAAACTCCTGCCACAACTCGGCGAAGGCTCCAGTGGTCAGAGCCAGGCTGGATTTGTCCGCGGCGGGTGGGACGGTACCGGTCGCACACCTCTGCCCGCTGGCTGTATGCAGGGCGCGACAGCACATGTCGACCGCTAGCCGGTAGTGGCGGAGGAAGTCTGCCCCCAAGATGGGAGAGGTGACTTCTGTCACGAGGAACCGTCACGGGTAGTGGCGACCTGAAAGCACCACGGTGTAGTCTGTACCCCAGCGTCGTGATGCTGCTGCCGTTGGCGGCTGTCAGGCGTGGAGCAGCTGTCGTATCCACCTTGCAGCCAGCCGGCATTTGGGCTGAGGGCAGCACGCTGACCTGTGCCCCTGTGGCGACCATGATAATGAGGTCTGCGTCGGCGACGTGCAGGAGTGGCGCCAGGCGTGCCGGGTCTGTGGGCGGCACCTGCTGATGTGGCCGTGATCGGGAACGCCGGTTCTGCTGGCGAGCCGAGGAGCGACGGTCACCCGTCCTTGTTCCCGGGCGATCGCGAGGGTTGTCTGCAGGCAACCGACGGCGGCCGTCAGTGCCGTCACCATGTCTTGGAGAGCAGTCAGCGCGTTGGCGTCGAATGACATCGCCGCAGCCGGAACAGTCGGAACAGGTGTGCAGGCTGAGCCGACTGATGCCGTTGAAGCCTCCCGATGCCTCCGTTCCTGCTTGATGGCAGGCAGTTGTACGGGATCACGTCGTGGTCACCAAATGTAGTGCCTTGAGTGGCTACGTCGCTTGTTATGACGCGTCCGTAAGGCGAGCTTCGAAGATTCGTGGTGTGGTAATATGTATATCGAGTGGCGAGAGAGAAACAGAGACAGAGACAGAGACAGAGACAGAGACAGAGACAGAGGCAGAGACAGAGAGAGACAGAGACAGAGACAGAGACAGAGACAGACAGAGACAGAGACAGAGACAGAGACAGAGACAGAGACAGAGACAGAGACAGAGACAGAGACAGAGACAGAGACAGAGACAGAGACAGAGACAGAGACAGAGACAGAGACAGAGACAGAGACAGAGACAGAGACAGAGACAGAGACAGAGACAGAGACAGAGACAGAGACAGAGACAGAGACAGAGACAGAGACAGAGACAGAGAGAGAGAGAGAGAGAGAGAGAGAGAGAGAGAGATATATATATATATATATATATATATATATATATATATATATATATATATATGTATATATATAAAAAAGAAAAGAGAGAGAGGGGGGGGGCGGAAAGCTTACTTACCAGAAATCTCACCCCATCCATCACAAATTAGAACTCAAAACAAGATATTCCTGTCTAAAGAATTTGTCCACCGTACTTTTAAATGCATTCAATGAGGAACTCCTCACAACATCAGGCAGCTTATTCCACTGATCAACAACCCTTTGACTGAAGACCTGCTGTCGCTTAACTGTCCTACATCTCAACTTGTCTAACCTGAATTTATGACCCCTATGTGATACTCTAAACTGAAGAGCATCATTCAAATTGACCTGATCTAGTCCTTTAACAATTTTGTACATTTCAATCATGTCCCCCCCCCCTCCTTAATCTCCTATACTTGAGTGAGTACAAATCTAATGCCACAAGCCCTTCTCCATATTCTAAGTTACCTATTCTACTGATGAGTCTAGTTGCTTTGCGCTGCACTCTTTCTAACATATCTATATCTATTATAGGTAGTGGTTCCATGCTTGTACATAATATTCCAAGTGGGGTCGCACATGTGCCAAGTGCAGTTTTTTTCATGACTTCCTTGCTCTTATATCTCACACTTCCATTAATGAGTCCTAGCATTCTGAGTGCCCTGTTCCTAGCTGAGATACATTGTTTTTCTTCTGTTTTAAGGTCTTTTGAAACCAACACACCCAAGTCTCTTTCCTTTTGAAAAACATCCAGTTCCCTCCCTCCCATTGTATATCTAAAAGTCTCACCTCCAGACCCCAGATGCATAACCTTACACTTATCATAGTTGAAAGACATCTGCCATTGATCAGCCCACTTTTTTAGGTCCTCCAAGTCTAGTTGAATATTACTAGATTGATCATTACTGTTTGCCACTCATACCAGCTTGATGTCATGAGCAAATTTGAACACTGTATTTCTCAGCCCTACCTCAATGTTATTCACAACGATGATAAAGTGAAGTGGCCCTAGAGCAGAGCCCTGTGGCACTGTACTCAGAACATCCTTCCAATCAGATTTACATCCATTTAACACTGCCCTTTGTTTCCTTCCCCTCAACCATGCTTCAATCCAACCTAGAACTTCTCCAACAATCCCTTGTTGCTGTAGTTGATGAACTAGCATCCCATGTGGAACCTTATCAAAAGCTTTGCTAAAGTCTATGCACACAACATCCATCCTGCTTTGATTGTCTACTTCTTTAGTAACACACTCCATGAACTCCAATAGGTTATTTAAACAAGACCTTCGAGATCGAAATCCATGTTGAGTATTCATTAAAAGGTTGTGCCTATCAAGATGAATCTAAACATTCTGTTTAACCAGATTTTCTAGTACCTTGCAAACTATTGAGGTCAAACTGACTGGCCTGTAGTTTCCTACAAACTTTATACTTCCCTTTTTGAAAATTGGTACTACCTTTGCATTTCTCCAATCTTCAGGTACTTCAGAATATTCCATAGATCGCCTGAAAATGATACCTAGGGAATCCGCTAAAACTTTAGCACACTACTAAGACCCTAGCATATATATCATCTGGTCCAGAAGCTTTATTAGGTTTTATATTCTGCAACTGCTTTTCCACAGCTTCTGTGGTTATTGTAAGATCCTCCAGCCTATCACCTGTCAGTGCATAACCTTCAGTTGTTTCTATTGTACCAGAATTATCTTGAGTAAATACTGATGAGAATTGCTTGCTTAGGGATTCCACAATATCACAATCATCAACCACTATTTCCCCATCTACCTCCAGTGGCTCTACATGACACTTTTTAGCCTTAAATTTGTAGAAGTTAAAGAATCTCTTAGCATTACCTGCTGAACATTCTTCAGTCATGAAAATGCGGAAATTCAAAATTCCTCATGCATTGTGCTGCATCCTTCAAAATAAGCCAAATATGTCAATTTCATTCACATATTTACCAGTTAACAGATGACAACTGGTTGTACTTTTTTGGAGGTGACCTCACTTGACTTTGGTTAACTCAGTGACCATGGATGACCTGACCTCAATATCTTCACACATGTCAAATTGACATGGAAAATGGATGCCAAATGTCAGCATGCTGCTACACTCTGTTTTTTTTTCTTCACTGTCTGCAGAAAGCCTTAGGTAGTGGGAAAATACACCCAGATGTGCTGCGGATCAATGGACAAAACAAGTTTATGGATGATTACTGGTGTGATCTGCAATAATAGGGCAATAATAGCAAAGCTAACATTTCTGGTATTTTAATAACACTAGACCTTTAGGATGTGTTCATTAGCATACATGATAGTTTTATTTTCCAGACTTGGCATTGTTTTGGTTTTGGTGAAACATTTATTGACATTTATTAGTGACATTAGCATTGGAAACAACATAATGAAGATTACCCAATATGCTGATGATTCCACTACTTTCGGGAAAAATGATGGATCTGTAGTGCACTTAATCTCTTAAAAGAGTTAAAGCATGCGTCAGGTTTGCAACTAAACATCCAAAAGTCCAAGTTCATGTGGATTGGTAGCTTGCAGCATCACACATGCTATATGTGGGATACTAGCATCCAAAAGTTAAAATATTTGGGATTTGGTTTACATCAGCAGTAGATTGCACGATCAATAACCTGAATCCAGTCCAATAATCAGCAGCATTTGGAGTATAATCGGCATGTGGAGCATGCCGACAACATTGCAAAGAAAGCTGTGGCTTAACCCCTGCATCAGTGCTGATAGCAGTCCAATATTTAATAAGCGAATGCACTGATGCTGGGTAAAATATGTCAGCAACCTTGTGTAAGATAACGGTCATATATTGACCATATATACTTTTCAAACATTTCAGTGAAGCTCTCCTACATATGGGAAATGTAGGAAATCTCACATATAGCACCTGTTTGATGCTGCAAGCTGCCAGTCACATGACCAATGTTATGTGCCATTCACAGTGTGCCATCTCCTGTTGTCATATCCCCGCCTGTAGTGACCATTGTGATGTGCCCTTCACAGTGCACCATGCCTTGTAATGCCTCCACCTCTAGCGACCATTGTGATGTGCCCTTCACAGTGCACCATGCCTTGTAATGCCTCCACCTCTAGCGACCATTGTCATGTGCCATCGTCCTCACTTTGGACTACAGCACTTGGGGACGAGTGGTCTAGGGGTAAGATGCTCGTCTCACAATCGAAAGGTTGTGGGTTCGAGTCTCACCTGTCGCTACCCTTCGCCCGCGACCAATCAGCGTGAGAGATTGGCGACGCTACATGACTCAACGGTCGACGTGTCATAAAACCAATAACCAAGGACTACAGCACATATGGAATTTTGAGCGATGTGTGGCCTCGTTTAAGCTTATTGACATTCTATGTGACAATTTGCATGTGATCCAAACCGGTAAAGTATTTAGTTTTGTTTCTGATAGCAAGTTGGCTGCTGCTGGTTCATCAATGTAGCATGGCATAGAGGTTTCCTGTGTATGCATGATATGTGTGTGGCTTAGGCATATGCAACTAAGTATCCTTGGAGCTCAAGAAGAACACCTGAATATATTTAATTGGTAGCATGTTACTAGTTATGGGCGCTAAATGATTTAACCTGGTCGATGTGCCCTAGAACTCAAATAACGAACCAACCAATCAACCAAAACTGATTGATGTTGGATCACCTAAAATCTATGGATATTGAATTCATAAAATATATGGATATTTAATTGTCTAAGGTCCACTGATGTTGGATCTCCTGAAACATATGGATGCTTGGTCATCTGAATTCTGAAGCATTCAGATTCCATTTGGTGTATATTTGAGTTGCTATGCTAGCATTAGCAAAATGGAAACAGTGTCAGACCTCCATGTCAATGCTATCTCAAAATATGTTGCAAAACTATCTAGGATGGTTGTGGATAATAATAATAAAAACCCATTAGTTATTTCCTAGGAATTTCCGCCGTTTGTAGGGATAAACACTGGACTGCAGACGTTGTCCCGTGGTGTCCGCCAAAGGTGTACAGTGGGAGAAAAACTGGATTACTGACAAATTTGTATGGACAACCAAGCCAACCCTTATTTTGGGGTCTCGGTCCGTGACCTAACTTAACTTGAAGCGGTCTTTGTTGTCATATGATTTCAAACTGACCGCTCTTAACGTGCCGAAGATTCGACGTGATCGCAGGAGAGGTTCAGAAGCCATGAAAAAAATATGAGGGGCCTACAGTTAACCCCCGGATACTGGGTCATGTAGAAAGTAGAGATGAGTTAGATTATGCTCAAATGAATCGGATTGTTTTCCTATACAATACAAAGGCTCCAAAAATGACAATGATGTCCCTCCATTCCAGTCCGAATAATGCCCTCATCGGAGACCAAGCCGACATCATTTGAGGCGGCGTTCCACATGTTCGTGCAACGCTCGCTGGAACACAAGGACAGCTCGACCGGCAGGGACAGCGGCAGTGATGAGCACGGTGACGTGGCTGTAGAGGAGACGTCCACTCGCCAGCCGCAGGAGGCGGAGCTGGAGGTGAAGGAGACAGAGGTGGCGGAGCCGGAGTTGGCGGAGCCGAAGGTGGCGGAGCCGAAGGTGAAGGAGCCGAAGGTGACGGAGCCGGAGGTGGCGGAGCTGGAGGTGGCGGAGCCGGAGGTGGCGGAGCTGGAGGTGGCGGAGCCGAAGGTGGCGGAGCCGGAGGTGGCGGAACCGAAGGTGAAGGAGCCGAAGGTGACGGAGCCGGAGGTGGCGGAGCTGGAGGTGGCGGAGCCGAAGGTGGCGGAGCCGGAGGTGGCGGAGCTGGAGGTGGCAGAGCCGAAGGTGGCGGAGCTGGAGGTGGTGGAGTCGAGTCCGCTGAAGGTCGTGAGCCGGGGCCGCGGCCGCGGCAGGGGCAGAGGTCGCGGCCGCGGTCGCGGCGTGAAGCGGTCGCTAGTCGGCGGCGGCGATACGTCACCATCGGAGTCCGACGACTGGCCGGCCGGTGTCGGTCCGACGGCCAAGCGCGGCCGCGCCGGCAGGGGCCGGCCCAGAGGCCGAACTGGCGCGTCTGCCGCCCCACTCAGCCACGACTCGAGCAGCGAAGCGACCGCCGTGGTCGACTCGGACAGTCAGGGTGAGCTGAGCTGCGTGTATTGTCAACAAATGCTCGGACTGTCCCTGCCGTGACGGCGCCACTGAGGGCCCAGTCAAGTCAGTTCCCGCCGCCATCTACCCATTCGCTGTTGGATGGAGATGCTGGCATACTGTGTGAGCCTTGTCACGGGTAATTTCAAGTTGTATGTTGATAGTCACGGCTTTGATGGACCATTTGGTGCATCACTGGTTCGCGTCTGATGGGTGGCAGTGACTGTTTGTGGGTGATGGTGGTGTGATTTGCGGTGAGGTTAGTGTATCCGAACCTCAGTAGCAGCACTGGCTCTCGGTGGACTTAGTCTGCTTGGTTTCTCCCCAAATTCACATTATGCTCCAATTGTGTTGTTACTCGCGAGGGTGAAGCTCAAGGGAATCTATTTCTGTCTATGTACGAAAAATTAGGTTCGTACGAGCGACCCGACCTGACCTGATCTGACCTGACCTGACCTGACCTGACCTGACCTGACCTGACCAGACCAGACCAGACCAGACCAGACCAGACCGGACCCGATCCGACTTCCACGCTTTTGAAACATGCATAGCTTTTTTGTAACATCTTTTAGTCCTTCACTCAAAGTTGTTCACTCAAAACTAGTCTTAAGTATCAATTTTAGGAAATTATCGCAATATCTTCTCTGAACTATTTGCTCCAGGAAGGGCCTTTGTGAGTGTACTAAGCAAGTACTGCAATATTAAACAAGTACTGAATTATGGCCCGTCGCGCCACCTGTGCAGTTGACCTGGTATTTGCCTTGTTATTTTCGATCGCTCCACAGTCTCTGCCGACAGCAGTACGATTCCCGATTCTGTACTTCCAGCACAGCAGCAGTGACGCAGGGATGGTCGGCGGTCTCGAGGGGTGCGGATCAATGTTGAATGGAGTGCTGGTATCAGGCAGCTTTCAATAGAAACTGGGAAGATGGTCTCGCGAATGCAGCGGGGGGGGAGAGAAGATGGCAGGATATACATCCTGTGTGGTTGTGCTACTAGGATCCCGTACGCCGCCTCTATCCGTTGACCGGCTAGCGCGCCCAGCAGCGCCGCATGCTGGTGCAGTGCATGCTGGTTGCAGTTTGCGTCTTATCCGTCCTGAGCTATGTATCGTTCTGTGTGTGACTTTGACACCGCGCTGTCGTACCTCGTCTGATCGTCGCTGACACCGTTCCCAGACCTCTGTGTCGTTGTGACGCTGCCTGTCGTACCTCGTCTGATCGTCGCTGACACCGTTCCCAGACTTCTGTGTCGTTGTGACGCTGCCAGTCGTACCTCGTCTGATCGGCGCTGACACCGTTCCCAGACTTCTGTGTCGTTTTGACGCTCTGCTGTCGTACCTCGTCTGACCGGCTCTGACGCCGTTCCCAGACGTCTCCGACGGCCGCCGCCGCAGCTCGAGACGCTCAAAAGCACGCTCCATGGACTTCAAGCAGCTTCTATCGAGCGAGGACGAGGACGACCCGGTGGCGCGGTCCGACTCTGAGGCGGCACGTCTGTCCGACAGTGCCAGTGACGAGTGGGTGCCGATGCAGGTACGATACGATACGGTACGGTACGGTACGGTACGGTACGGTACGGTACGGTACGGTACGGTACGGTACGGTACGGTACGGTACGGTACGGTACGGTACGGTACGGTACGGTACGGTACGGTACGGTACGGTACGGTACGGTACGGTACGGTACGGTACGGTACGGTACGGTACGGTACGGTACGGTACGGTACGGTACGGTACGGTACGGTACGGTACGGTACGGTACGGTACGGTACGGTACGGTACGGTACGGTACGGTACGGTACGGTACGGTACGGTACGGTACGGTACGGTACGGTACGGTACGGTACGGTACGGTACGGTACGGTACGGTACGGTACGGTACGGTACGGTACGGTACGGTACGGTACGGTACGGTACGGTACGGTACGGTACGGTACGGTACGGTACGGTACGGTACGGTACGGTACGGTACGGTACGGGGCACGGGGCACGGGGCACGGGGCACGGTCCGTCTGCTGCAGTGATTTTTTTTGTCCTGACGCGAATATTTTAATCGTCACGAAGCTTCGCGGCGTCTTATTTCGCCGCGTCATCGGTTGATGGTCTCCACCCGGCCTCGTGTGTCGCGTCTCATCGTATGTTTAGCCTAGCTAAGTATCTGTGGTCCATCTTGTTGGTGTACACCTCATGGTTTTATTGACTGGTTATATACCCATTACGTGTTATGCTCTGTCTCCGTGTTGTGCCGTTGTTTTCATTGTTTCTCTTTTTCTCTCACCCTTGTAAGTCGGCACATTTCGCGGCTCTTACCTCCTTTAATCCTGCCACCCCTGCGTCCCTTCCACCTGACAGTTATCTTAAGTATGCTTTGGTTAGTAACCCGTATTGTGCGTGCATGTGTTTTTTTGCAAATGATGTTCAGGTGACTTGTCAATGTTACTCTTCACATGTTACTCTTCACATGCAAGCCAGGTAGAGGTAGTCGCGCTCCGTCCCACTATCCTGGATTTGTTTGTTTTTCATATTCGTGCACGGTACTAGGGCTGTCGGGACCTGCTAAAGCCAGGGTTAAGGAAAGCTGCAATTCGACAGTATTTTGCTCAGAGAACGAGGCGAACGATGCTGTTGGCCCACTTGGGAGAAGAGCATTCATGCGACAGTCGTCATCACTGTGCGATGTCTCATGTGACTATCGATTGTGCGTCTCAGAAGCCCAGCAATCAGTCTCAATTAGGGTGGGCATGGAGGCTCGACCACAGTATTTTCATTGAGGGTGAGCAGCCCGCCCTGCCCTACCGATATGAACTTACTTTACCTTGCTTTGTAGAAGGGTTGCGCCACTTGGACAGTTGTTCTTGCTGGCTGATAATAAGAGACTTTCTTTCAACAGTATGCACTTTTAAAACTGCATAATCATGCCTTATATCCAACAGGCACTAAACTATCTAAGCTTCATCGCAACGTTCTCCTCAAGTAAATCTGGCTTCTTTGGCAGTCAATGGTTTAAATTAAAAGCACTTTTTATCACTCGTAATGAAGTCACACCACTACTACCACAAAAGCAAAGCGGGCGATATCTTGTCAAATCGATTGGGATGAGGTTGCGGTGGGGACACTGCATATATTAGCTATGAGGTGCTTCGAAGGACAAGGATAGTAACTTCACAGCGTCCCATGTTCAATCCTGAGGATGGGGGAGGGGGCATATAAGCCATTAAGAAGCCAATAACCCATCCAGCAGTGTGCTAAACAGCGTCATAACGAAACATAGTCTGAAGCAGCCTCTGACTCCTCGTCATGGCGCGATAGTTGATACTCGATTTCAATAAACACAACCTTCTATAGCCCAGTTAACTTGTTTTAGTGATAAAGTGTTTAAAATATCGGGTGTTCCCAAAATATTCGACGTTTGGCACAAGGCACTCATTAGCAGTGGTGGTAGCCTAGTGCCGAAACATCAAGGATTTTGCCACTAACGCAGTATTTCCGGATTTCATCATTAACACCACTCTCCTGAGATAAATAAGATTGTGGTTATCGCGTGTTACTTGCTGCCCGATACTACGACGTCTTTTCAAAGCGATCCTTCTTGACAGGAGATCGCCTTATATACTTTTGGGGTACTCCCCCTCCCTTCCACGATAGACTACAGTTGCTGAAGTTGACCATGGCACCTTTGGCCGTTGAATGGAAAGAATGTCGGGAAAACCCTATTTTCTTCTCCTTAATCGCTTAGGAAAAGTTCAACCCCTACTTGTTTAAGTTTCTCCGGTGTAGTATACCTCCGCCCTAATCAGCTGCTGTGAGCCAACAATTAGTCAGCCACCTTTGTTTGATTGGTGCATGAATCACTCAAAAGAGTCGAGTGATGAAGTTATCTCAGTTTCCTTTCAAGTAGCCACTTGATGATTGTTCTCGAACTGTTCGACATTTTCAAACCGTGCAACTTATATGCACGATGTACATATAGTTTTTGCACGCCATTCGGGAGCCTTTCCTTGTTTTCCTATTCATGATATGCCAGTATACGCCAGTGTTATTTTCCCCGTTCACCTGAGCAATGTGCGCAGCCATGACACTTGCTGATGGTACAGAACTGTAGCATCAGAAGGCGTTCTTGTGCTATTTTGCCGTCAATCGTGTCAGCGATTTCACAACGCTGGTTTCATCTCATTGGCTGAGTTCACATCACTGTAAAACAATCAGCAGCTCGCTGCTGTCAGCAAAAGTTAGCGGAGGTGCCGTGAGCGCCAATCGATTAGCCCTATTGTAAACAGCACAATGTACAGGAGCTGACACGCTGTAAAGGCCAACTTATCAAAATTTACCTGTATATCACAAAATTTGCTCCGCCCCCAAACTTGCCCAACTCCACTACCAGTGATGACTACCTTTATGACACTGATTGAGAATGAGAGCCATGTGTGTATTGGCGAAGAGGTCTTGGGGTGGGGGACTATATGGGGGCCATGTGAAATCTAGAAGACAGAGGAACACATCAGCATTGAGGGGTGAGAAATAGCCTCCTCGAAGGCTTATTGACGTCCTTCGTCTGCGGTCCTGTCACTCGGCTCTTTGCCACGTCCCACTGCACCTCTCACTGAGGGGCGTCCCGTGTCGTCTGACAGCGCTGAAGGCGTACGTCTCCCATTGGCCCGTCTCCGTGTCTGATCCCTTCTCTGCCGTACGTCTCCCATTGGCCCGTCTCCGTGTCTGATCCCTTCTCTGCCGTACGTCTCCCATTGGCCCGTCTCCGTGTCTGATCCCTTCTCTGCCGTACGTCTCCCATTGGCCCGTCTCCGTGTCTGATACCTTCTCTGTCGTACGTCTCCCATTGGCCCGTCTCCGTGTCTGATACTTCTCTGCCGTACGTCTCCCATTGGCCCGTCTCCGTGTCTGATCCCTTCTCTGTCGTACGTCTCCCATTGGCCCGTCTCCGTGTCTGATCCCTTCTCTGTCGTACGTCTCCCATTGGCCCGTCTCCGTGTCTGATCCCTTCTCTGTCGTACGTCTCCCATTGGCCCGTCTCCGTGTCTGATCCCTTCTCTGTCGTACGTCTCCCATTGGCCCGTCTCCGTGTCTGATCCCTTCTCTGTCGTACGTCTCCCATTGGCCCGTCTCCGTGTCTGATCCCTTCTCTGTCGTACGTCTCCCATTGGCCCGTCTCCGTGTCTGATCCCTTCTCTGTCGTACGTCTCCCATTGGCCCGTCTCCGTGTCTGATCCCTTCTCTGTCGTACGTCTCCCATTGGCCCGTCTCCGTGTCTGATCCCTTCTCTGTCGTACGTCTCCCATTGGCCCGTCTCCGTGTCTGATCCCTTCTCTGTCGTACGTCTCCCATTGGCCCGTCTCCGTGTCTGATCCCTTCTCTGTCGTACGTCTCCCATTGGCCCGTCTCCGTGTCTGATACCTTCTCTGTCGTACGTCTCCCATTGGCCCGTCTCCGTGTCTGATCCCTTCTCTGTCGTACGTCTCCCATTGGCCCGTCTCCGTGTCTGATCCCTTCTCTGTCGTACGTCTCCCATTGGCCCGTCTCCGTGTCTGATCCCTTCTCTGTCGTACGTCTCCCATTGGCCCGTCTCCGTGTCTGATACCTTCTCTGTCGTACGTCTCCCATTGGCCCGTCTCCGTGTCTGATCCCTTCTCTGTCGTACGTCTCCCATTGGCCCGTCTCCGTGTCTGATCCCTTCTCTGTCGTACGTCTCCCATTGGCCCGTCTCCGTGTCTGATCCCTTCTCTGTCGTACGTCTCCCATTGGCCCGTCTCCGTGTCTGATCCCTTCTCTGTCGTACGTCTCCCATTGGCCCGTCTCCGTGTCTGATCCCTTCTCTGCCGTACGTTTCCCATTGGCCCGTCTCCGTGTCTAATCCATTATATGCCGAACGGAATGCTGACGCGCTATCACCTCCGCACACACACACCACCACACCACACACCTCCGCATGCAGACCACTGCACCACACACCTCCGCACACAGACCCTGTTCCTCGCCCCTCCGGCTGTTTTGTTGCCGGCCCCTCGCGCCTGGTCTCTACCGTTAGCCTAATATTATGTACGTAAATAGCGTTTGTCGACTCCGGCTGAGCTGCGTGCCTGAGTCGTCACTGTGCACCGTGCGGCCAGGCCGACGACCCAGTCAGCTCCGGCGACGAAGCGTCCTCGGAGAGCCAGCAGCTGCTGCAGCAGCAGAGTCGGGGCCGTCGACTCGGCGGCGCGGCAGCCAATGGTGACGAGCTGACCGTCACCAGCAACAGCAACACGCTGGCCACGAACGTGGGCCAGGTGGTGCACGGCACAAAGCCACCGCCGCCGCCGCCGCCGCCGCAGCATGTCGTCACGTCTTACACCGACAAGGTGAGCAGGTCACGTCCTACACCGACAAGGTGAGCTGCCCGGGCCGGCTGCCGTCGCGTTCTACACCGACAAGGTGAGCGGGTCACGTCCTACACCGACAAGGTGAGCGGCCCGGGCCGGCTGTCGTCACATCATACACCGACAAGGTGAGCTGGTCACGTCCTACACCGACAAGGTGAGCGGGTCACTTCCTACACCGATAAGGTGAGCTGCCCGGGCCGGCTGCCGTCACGTCCTACACCGACAAGGTGAGCGGCCCGGGTCGCCTGTCGTCACGTCCTACACCGACAAGGTGAGCGGGTCATGTCCTACACCGACAAGGTGAGCGGCCCGGGCCGGCTGTCGTCACATCATACACCGACAAGGTGAGCTGCCCGGACCGGCTGCCGTCACGTCCTACACCGACAAGGTGAGCGGGTCACGTCCTACACCGACAAGGTGAGCGGGTCACGTCCTACACCGACAAGGTGAGCGGGTCACTTCCTACACCGATAAGGTGAGCTGCCCGGGCCGGCTGCCGTCAAGTCCTACACCGACAAGGTGAGCGGGTCATGTCCTACACCGACAAGGTGAGCTGCCCGGGCCAGCTATCGTCACATCATACACCGACAAGGTGAGCTGCCCGGGCCGGCTGCCGTCACGTCCTACACCGACAAGGTGAGCGGCCCGGGCCGGCTGCCGCCACGTCCTACACCGACAAGGTGAGCGGGTCACGTCCTACACCGACAAGGTGAGCGGCCCGGGCCGGCTGCCGTCACGTCCTACACCGACAAGGTGAGCGGGTCACGTCCTACACCGACAAGGTGAGCGGGTCACGTCCTACACCGACAAGGTGAGCGGCCCGGGCCGGCTGCCGTCACGTCCTACACCGACAAGGTGAGCGGCCCGGGCCGGCTGCCGCCACGTCCTACACCGACAAGGTGAGCGGCCCGGGCCGGCTGCCGTCACGTCCTACACCGACAAGGTGAGCGGGTCACGTCCTACACCGACAAGGTGAGCGGCCCGGGCCGGCTGCCGTCACGTCCTACACCGACAAGGTGAGCGGCCCGGGCCGGCTGCCGTCACGTCCTACACCGACAAGGTGAGCGGCCCGGGCCGGCTGCCGTCACGTCCTACACCGACAAGGTGAGCGGCCCGGGCCGGCTGCCGTCACGTCCTACACCGACAAGGTGAGCGGGTCACGTCCTACACCGACAAGGTGAGCGGGTCACGTCCTACACCGACAAGGTGAGCGGCCCGGGCCGGCTGCCGGCTTCATGGCGTCTGCACGGGCGACGAAACATTCCGAATTGCAAGGGATTGATTATGAAGGAGTATGGCATGAATACCAATAGAAGAAACTGTTCATGAACGCAGATGTTGATGTTGAATAGAGGATGCGGAATACAACGACAATGCATTGCTGAATTGGTTTGTTATAGGTGGTGCATGCACCTCACTAAAACAGATGTAATCACAGCAAATTGACAGTTTTTGGATAAGAGAGCCTGCCGGACAAGCTAGTATGGTACTACTTATGCAATTTACTTCTTAAATGAAGGATGCTATTCCGAAACTTTCATGTCACACATACGTCGTGTAACTTTTTTCAGTGTCCTCGTCGACGTAGAAGCACACGTTTCGTTCTCCAGCATTCCTCAGCACTATAAGGACAGTGGGACTGTCGCAGCGCAATGCTAGTATTTGCTGCTCGTAATGAGCTACCTTTTCTGAGTATATAATTATTTGGTATTCTACGTTCTGTTTTTTTTACGTTTCCCAAACTGTGGTCACCGGTGATACCGTGTTCGCCGTTGGTGTGCTTTAATTCCTGCCCTGAACTGTGGTTACCGGTGATACCGTGTTCGCCGTTGGTGTGCTTTAATCCCTGCCCTGAACTGTGGTTACCGGTGATACCGTGTTCGCCGTTGGTGTGCTTTAATCACGGATCTTGCAGTGTTCAACAAATTGCTCCCCTCTTCATCGATTCCCGAGAAGTGTCCCTTTAGGCATCAAATCCATTCCTCAATCTCCTTATGGCTATCAATCATAAGGCTCACTGTAATTTTGCATGCCCTGGAGGGTCGTATATGTCTCCATATCCCATGGCTTCAAATCCCCTATTCCCATGGGTCTTCCCTCACCCCAGGTCGGCTGCAGCTCTGTGTCCTCGATGATCCTTGTACCTGACATCCGGAACAACCGTGACGTCCCCTGGCAAACGTGGCTCCCTCGGGATGTTCGTACCTCGCACAATAGCATAGGCTCGGATTCATATCATCGCGACACTGAGCGAACATAAGAGAAGCATGAGAAGTAGCGGTCGGTCTATTTCGCTCTCTCCATAGAAACCGCAGACTGGCGACTTCCTCGTGGCTGTGGAGGACGCCAATTTGGACAGTCCCCCACTCTGGAGAATCGACGGCAAGTTCCTCATCCAGAAGTACGAGCCCATGAAGGGCAAAGGCCAGCGCCTGTACAAGAATATGGCCACGGTACGTAGAGGAGTCGTGGTGGTGTGAAGTGCCAGACTTATTTCCGTGTTTCAGGGTGCCGTTGTAGTGCGCCTGCTTTGTCAGCTGTTTGTCTTTTTTGTTGTTTGAAGCATTAATAACGTTCCGCCCCACTATTATGTCGATGCTTCGTGGGAGTAGATGGTAGTCATGTTACGTCCAGTTTCACAAAAAAGTATGAATGTATGCTGGCTTTTATCGCCGCTTCCAGACACCGTATCATTATGAACACGTCACAAAAAATACGACTCTTCTTCCCAAGTGGTGTCCGGGCGTTTCTCGGACTCTCAGTGTTCTGACGTTGGACAGCCGGATGTTGCAGCACACGAGTGAAACCTATGCCGCACTACATGAGCTGGACGTGTGTCGCAGTACATGAGCTGGACGCGTGTTGCAGTACATGAGCTGGACGCGTGTTGCAGTACATGAGCTGGACGTGTGTCGCAGTACATGAGCTGGACGCGTGTTGCAATACATGAGCTGGACGCGTGTTGCAGTACATGAGCTGGACGTGTGTCGCAGTACATGAGCTGGACGCGTGTTGCAGTACATGAGCTGGACGTGTGTTGCAGTACATGAGCTGGGCGTGTGTCGCAGTACATGAGCTGGACGTGTGTTGCAGTACATGAGCTGGACGTGTGTTGCAGTACATGAGCTGGACGTGTGTCGCAGTACATGAGCTGGACGCGTGTTGCAGTACATGAGCTGGACGCGTGTTGCAGTACATGAGCTGGACGCGTGTTGCAGTACATGAGCTGGACGCGTGTTGCAGTACATGAGCTGGACGCGTGTTGCAGTACATGAGCTGGACGCGTGTTGCAGTACATGAGCTGGACGTGTGTTGCAGTACATGAGCTGGACGTCGAACACAGATAAATTTCGGTCGGTGAGCGTCCGCTACCACCAGATGGGTCGAAGCGAGATCATCGTGGAGCTGCTGGACAACCCTCACTGCGCCAGCTTCAAGTGGGTTCCTCGAGCCGCCCGCACCTGTGTCGTTCTGTCGTGCGTGGCTCTCGACATGTCCTTGCTGTGTGATTGTCTGATAACTCAGCTGCCCCTGGCACTCATCGTCGGTCACAGTTCTGTTCTTGGGAAACCAGCCCGCCCGACTGCTGGACTCGAGGCGTAGCAACTTGTACTATCAGCTCTTTCCTCGGCTGCATCATAACCAAATGCTAAGATGCGGTTAGTCTAGGGATGGGGTGCCCGTCTCCCAAACAAAAGGTTGTGGGTTCGGGTCCCGTATGTCGCTACTTTTCGCCCGCGACAAATCTGCGTGAGAGATAAGCGTCGCTGTATGACACAACAGTCGTCATGTCGTAAAACAAATGGCCACCGACATAATAAAATGGTAACTTGGTGCTGTGATCCAGAAGGTGACGTTCCTTCCGACCTGCAAAGGAATATAGTCTAAGTAGGAATATAGTCTAAGTAGCGCCGCCCTTCGCTTCGAATGGCAAGAGCGAAATCGTTTCACTGACTTGAATACCGTTTGTTAAACAAACGACACGTCATTCACACGTGGTACAGATGCGCACTGAGCTCCGGCATCCCTCCGCTTCTGATCATATCAGCACACTGGGTATTACCACTGTGGTTATTTCTTCAGCTTGATTAAAGCCAAGTCAGTGGAGGAAACTACTAAGTACCTGGAGAACTTCGAGATCTACATGCAGACCCTCATCTCGCAGGCTCTGGACGCCAATTTTCTGCTGGAGATTATTCGGGAAGGCGGTATGTCAGCTGGTTTCGCATCTGTCATACGTGGTAATTCCTCAGGGAGATTACATTACCGGACGGATTAAATTTCTGATTTGCTGCTGTCCCGCTATGTTCGAAATCGCTGTGGCCTTATGTATTTTGCATCAATGCATTCTCATCTACCAGATGCTGTCTTGCTGTCTCGTCACTGATCGTCGTATGTTTATCTTCCTATTGCCTCTTTGTCATTGTATCACGCTATATTATGCGCTTTGTCACTCTTTGTCACACTTTGTCTTTGTATGATATTGTCTTCTATTGATTTTTGTCACTATATATCTCACACTATGTGTGATGCTGGTTTCTATCTTAGAACCATCTTGCTATTGTCTCTGCTGCACTTTTCATGCTTGTCTGAATGTATCTGCTTCACTGTTTCTAAGCGACTGTCCGTCTTGTTTTATATCGTTACACGTACATTGGCCAAACATTACCAAATGTGGGTGCAAGACAACAACCATATAGCAGTACCTTTGCACTTATGCACCCCATAAGTGGAATTGTCCGCATGTACAACTGCTTCACAGAATATTATTAGTAATGGCGTAATTAATCATATATCTGAAAATGCTTCGTTTTTTTCCGTGTTTGAAAACATCCTTTCCACTACTAATTAGCATTGTGATCATGGTTTTCCATCTTTGAAACGTAAGCTTCCATTCTGACACCACAGCCCCAAATAAGTTGTATTATTATATCCAAAATTTCGGGATTGCAGTTGGTGTGATATTTCATAGGTTGCATTCCACAGGTCACCACGGGAATCGCGATGTTTTTATCAGATCAATTTATATTGCAGTATTGTAGCTCGAAGTCTGTAAGCATACACAGTACAAAACCTGTCTTGGAACAAAACCTGTCTTAAACTCAACTGCCTCGACCTGACCTAACCGTACATACCTACATGAATGATGCACGAGCTAGGTTAGGTTGAAAGTGTGAGAACTTCGATTATGCCAAGTCAGATTAAGTTTGTTGGTACTGATTTCTGGCCTTGGTGAGAAAAAAAACCTGGAATTGGCGGATTAATTGATTTATTTTGGTGACTTCAGAACCAACGCATGGCATCCCACTGGCCGACCGATGATATACTTCAGCACGCAGCGCCATATGATATCTACCGAATTCCACATGTATGGACTTGATCAAGGATCTTGGTGTCATTTTCACGCACTGCAACAATAATTCTTAATAATTAATATACAAGAATACTCTATGGCAAATGTAATTTCAGAACACCGTGTGTTGTGGTCGTGCCATCTCTTAGTCCCTGGTTGCTCGTGTACTCATAGTGTGTTGTGGTCGTGCTAACTCTTAGTCCCTGGTTGCTCGTGTATTCCTAGTGTGTTGTGGTCGTGCTAACTCTTAGTCCCTGGTTGCTCGTGTATTCCTAGTGTGTTGTGGTCGCGCCATCCCTTAGTCCCTGGTTGCTCGTGTACTCATAGTGTGTTGTGGTCGTGCTAACTCTTAGTCCATGGTTGCTCGTGTATTCCTAGTGTGTTGTGGTCGCGCCATCCCTTAGTCCCTGGTTGCTCGTGTACTCATAGTGTGTTGTGGTCGTGCTAACTCTTAGTCCCTGGTTGCTCGTGTATTCCTAGCGTGTTGTGGTCTCGCCATCCCTTAGTCCCTGGTTGCTCGTGTACTCCTAGTATGATCTTTCTTCGGAGCTAACGTGCCAATCAGTCGTTCGGTATTGTCCCTTAGTGGTCATATCCCAGTGTCCTGGAAGTTTTTTTTTCGAATGGAGAGTAGGAGCTCAAGTCGTAAATACCAGTTTTGACTTCGAAAGAAGTCATCAATATTATTCATTCAAAAGTGACGAAATTACAAAAATGGCAGTTAGCAAAACGCTTTCATGCTGATAATGTTAGACTAGTGTTGTACAAATTGGATGAACTATTGTAGTTGATTGGGATGAACTAGAGTAGTTGAACGGTATGAACTGGTGTAGTTGAATGAGATGAACTAGTGTAGTGGGATGGGATGCACTAGTGTAATTGAATGGGATGCACTAGTGTAGTTGAATGGGATGTACTAGTGTAGTTGAATGGGATGACCTATTTTGGTTGAATGCAGTCGTATTTCACGGAAGCCAATTCATGATGTCAAGTCTCCGTTTGACAAGGTGAAAGCGAACTTCTACTAGGTTAGTTTCCACGGAAATTCTGGAATTCCGGGACACTGCTTGTGCCAACATTAAAGCGACACAATCTTACTTCTTCGGAGTGCATTCAGCCATCTGGAAAGTTTTGTATTGGCGTTATTTGGAAAACACAGGTAGCATCTAACATGCAATGCCTTTTTCCAGATGAGTATTTTATGAAGAATGTGAACGTTATCAAGGAAGTGAACGAACAGAGAAGAAAGAAAATTATGGAGCTGAAGGCGTGGGATCAGAATACACAGGTAAATATGTGCAGCTGAAGAAGATTATGGAGCTGAAGGCGTGAGATCAGAATACACAGGTAAATATGTGCAGCTAACGAGAGCCTGGTCAGACCTATCGATGAGTTCCTCGCTCTCACGACTGAATAGCTTCGCGAAGGTTTTAAAGTATATTCCGGGAAATCGACTGATTTAAGACCGACACGACAACTACGGCTTCTAAGGTGTACGTTCATGTGCGTTCAGAAATGTAATTAGTAATGCAAATACGCACCCCCATCCAACGAGGCACTTTAGTCTCGGGCACCGGGCGCCGAGTTTCCTTCCTTCTTAACTTAATTGTGTCGCACGAAGCAAGCATTTTAAAGAACCTTCAATAACCTTCCGAGTTGTCGGCATAAGTCCGGTTTAGCGATTCGCATAGGCCGAACGTCGAAATAGTTATGACGTTCCTTGCCGTGTATGGCAACATAGACCTCAAACTCACACCATGTATATGCTCACATTCGCGCTATAGGGGTCCTGTGGGTTTGTCGAAATCATTCCGGATCGGGTCAGGTTCAGGTTGATCAAGGTTCTCCAAACGTATCGACCTTGACATGTTTGTCTCGATTCACCGGGGATGACCATGATCCGTAGACTGATGAGCATTTGCCAGGGGTTTCCTGACCCCGTTGTGTTCATATTTAGTCGCAGCGACCGCCACTCAGCAAGCTGGACCGCCACGTTTGCTTGCCATTAGTTGGGCCTGCCACGCCAATGGCGCCAAGGGGACGAGTGGTCTAGGGGTAAGAGGCTCGTCTCACAATCGAAAGGTTGTGGGTTCGAGTCTCACCTGTTGCTACTCTTCGCCCGCGACCAATCGGCGTGAGAGATTGGCGACGCTATATGACTCCAACGGTCGACGTGTCGTAAAACCAATAACCACCACCACCACCACCAATGGCGCCAATGTGCGCGCTTAATACATGTAGTCTTCACACCAAGGCTTCTTTTGAGAGAACCGACACACCCAACAACTCCGTTCTGTCATTCAAATGTGTCGCTTGTCCCATTAGTTTTTTTTTCTTCGAAGATACGCACTCCACTTCTCCTGAACGAAACCATTCCGCTGGTTGGTGGGTTATTTGGGCTTAGGAGCGCATCGACTACGTTGGTCATACAGCGCCCATGAAGCCCTTCCGTTGTATTTGTTCAGCCCATATAATGCACTCACTAATTAACTAACTAACCTACTTAGGCTAACTAGCTAACTAACTGGATAACCAACCCACCAACCGACCGACCAACGTACCAACCAACAGGATATAACAGCTAGCAGATAACTAACCAATGGCCAACGAACAACTTACCAACCAGCTCGCTACTAACTAAGGAATTGAAAGGCGGATTGTGTGTTGACTATGCTAAGTTGTGTAGATCATAGATGTGTACAGGAGAGTCACGCGCATCGAGGAAAAATTCATCCTGATTTTCATCATCCTCTCATGGATGTTAAATAATGGAAGGCAATTGTTAGCCAGATGCGGTCGGATCCGGGCGGAGCTTTTGCGCTAGTTAATTAATAAGTTTGCAATTAGGCGACATGCGGTAAGGTTTTCACCAATACATATCATGCATGAAGTTTTTGTCTACAGCTGCTTTCTAGCTGTTTCAGGTGAAGCTCGAATCCCTGTCATGGCGTGCTGCTGTTTTAAGCTGTTGCTCGGCGGTTTCAGTACAAGCTAGGGCGATTGCTGTGTTTGGAGCTGTTGTGTGAAACTGCTGTCTAGAGCTGATGCTGAGGACTGCTGTTTGGAGCTGGTACTGATAGCTGCTGTCTGCAGCAGGTGCTGATAGCTACTGTCTGAAGTTGGTGATGGGACATGCTGTCTGGAGTAGGTGCTGATAGCTACTGTCTGGAACAGGTGCTGATAGCTACTGTCTGGAGTAGGTGCTGATAGCTACTGTATAGAGCTGTACTGAGCTGTGTTGTTTGAAGCTGATTCTGAGAGCTGCTATATGGAGTAGGTGCTGATAGCCCTTATCTGGAGTAGGTGCTGATAGCTACTGTCTGGAGCTGGTATTGAGATGTGTTGTTTGAAGCTGATACTGAGAGCTGCCGTCTGGAGTAGGTGCTGGGAGCTGCTGTCTGGAGCTGACACTGATTGGTTATTTGGGCTTAAGGGCGCATCGACTGCGTTGGTCGTACAGCGCCCATGAGCTGACACTGAGAGCTGCTGTCTGGAGTAGGCGCTGGGAGCTGCTGTCTGGAGCTGACACTGAGAGCTGCTGTCTGGAGTAGGTGCTGGGAGCTGACACTGAGAGCTGCTGTCTGGAGTAGGTGCTGGGAGCTGCTGTCTGGAGCTGGTGTCCGGCTGTTTCAGGACCGGCTGGAGTCGCTGCCGTGCCTGGAGCTGGTGCTCCTGCGGAACGTGCCGCCGTCCGAGTGCGCCGTCTGCCACCAGGTGGCCAACGCCCGACTTGTGCAGCTGTACGGACGCTCGTACGACCCGACCTCGCTGCAGCCGGTGGGACCGTCGGCCGCCGAACACTCGACGCGTCGACAGTTCAGCATGTGCAGCTTCTGCGCCGGTCTGGCCGACCTCTACCACAAGGTGGGGTCAGATCGGAGGGAATGGCCGTGGCCTTTATACCCGCAGCCCGCTGGCGGCTTGCATTTCGGCCAAATAAGGTTATGTTGTCATTTTCTGAGTCGACCTGTGTTAGCCAGTTTGAGCTAGCACCGACTAAGCATGTTTACGTTATAGAATGAGAGATCAATGTTTTGGCATGTAAATCGGCACGAATGAAAGACATATTTAGTATGAGAAGAGAGGAGAGGGAAGGGAAGGAAAGTATGTCCCGTGAGATCTCGAAAGCTTGCCGTCCGTACTGAACGGTCCTGTGAATTTGTCTTGATATAATCCAATATCGAATTGAATAGAGGGTTGAAATGATAATTATTGCATACATAAATTTAAGGATATAACCTTTGCTCATTGTTTAGGAAAACCTCCAATAATATACAAAAAGATCGGGTGCTGTTATGGGATATTTTTCCTAACCAATGAGTAAAGGTTGTATCTTTCAATTCATTTCATTCAATGCCTTCTAAATCGGTTGTTTTATTACGGTTCACGCGGGATATTGGGATAACAACCATCCTCCAAAAGTGAAGTTTTGTTGGAAAGAATGGGAAGTGAAAAACGTCGCGAACATGACATGGAAAGAAAGCGCGATGTCCCTTGGTTAAAATCCGAATTCTACTTTTGTATATCAAAACTGATGAAAAGTGAGAGAATATTAAAATTGCATGCAATGCAAAACGGCATAATACTTCAGATTGTAGCCCGACTTTGGCTCGCATCTGATCTTTCGTAGCCAGTTTCCAATAATGTTCGCTCGCTAACAGGATGATGGCCTGCAGTATTAGGCCGGGCGCTGATCGGTTGTCTGCGCGCGGGCGGACGGCATATGTTGTCAGTTGTGGGCGGCCTCGTCGACATGCACACGCGATCGATCAGTGATTCAACGATAATTGAAGGGGCGACAATGCCCGTGCACTCCCCGCGTTATTCAACATTGGACTCAGGGCATAAACGGCAGACTGTGCCTTGGGTTGAGGACCGCGGTAGCTCAGTTGGCTCAGTTGGAATGCTGGACTCTTGATCCCAAGACCATGGGTTCGAATACCGCAACCGGCGGCATTGCCGAGTCCGCCCGCGGTGAATCGGTGTGAACGGTTGGCGGCGCTATGTGACCTAGCAGTTGAATGCATTGTAAAAGAACCCAAGTTGCTTCTTCTTGGCTTAGGCTCAGTGGTGGATAATAGAGATTTGTGGTTGGCGATGGGTTTACAATTGGTTGTCTGTTGTCTGTTGGCGGCTGACTGATAGTTGACTTGGCTGAGTGTTAGTTCTCTGTTGTGCCGCCAGGTGGTGCACCAGACGTACCACTTGTACCTGCGCTGCTCGGAGCAGGTGACGGCGCGCCGAGCTGATGCACCTGATGACGACTCGACAAACATCCTCAACGTCATTCTGGCCGACGAGACCTGGCTCTCCAAGGTAGGCCAAGAACGGACCATAGGGCACACCGGGTATTCACTATCGGATATGCCGGGACCTGACAAGGTAGGCCAGGAACTGACCATAGGGCATACCGGGACCTGACTATCGTATAAGTCGGGACTTGACAAGATAGGTCAGGGACTGACCATAGGGCACACCGGGACCTGACTATCGGATATGCCGGGACTTGACAAGATAGGTTAGGGACTGACCATAGGGCACACCAGGACCTGACTATCGGATAAGTCGGGACTTGACAAGATAGGTCAGGGACTGACCATAGGGCACACCAGGACCTGACTATCGGATATGCCGGAACCTGACAAGGTAGGCCAGGGACGGACCATAGGGCACACCGGGACCTGACTATCGTATAAGTCGGGACTTGACAAGATAGGTCAGGGACTGACCATAGGGCACACCGGGACCTGACTATCGGATATGCCGGGACCTGACAAGGTAGGTCAGGGACTGACCATAGGGCACACCAGGACCTGACTATCGGATATGCCGGGACCTGACAAGGTAGGCCAGGGACGGACCATAGGGCACACCGGGACCTGACTATCGTATAAGTCGGGACTTGACAAGATAGGTCAGGGACGGACCATAGGACACACCGGGATCTGACTATCGGATAGGTCGGGACTTAACAAGATAGGTCAGGGACTGAGCACAGGGCACCCCATGACCTGACTATCGAATATGCCGGGACCCGACAAGATAGGTCAGGGACTGACCATAGGGCACACCAGGACCTGACTATCGGATATGCAGGGACCTGACAAGGTAGGCCAGGACCTAGCCACAGAATAGGCCCGGATCAGGTCACAAGGCAGGTCGGGAACTGACCACAACATTGACCGAGACGTAGCCATGGAGTGGATCGGGACCCGACCACATGTTAGGCTGGGACCTGACCACAGGATTGGCACTCGTTTTGAGTACGCTGGACGCAAACTTCCCGAATTTGGTACCAGCTGACTTGTGGTTGTGAGTGGAGTTTTAGTGTTGAGATGTTCTTGGCACCACCTCTGTTCAGTTGAACGCCATGTAGATTTTGCAATTTTAACCTTCGATTTATTGTCTATTTTTGTTTTTGGAGCAATGCTGCCAACCAGCCAGCAAAATAGATAAGCCCCTTCCTCCCGTATTTGTTGTTATTTGTCGCGTATTGATCTGGAAATGTGTGATAACAATGGAAATGGAGCTCATTCCTTCTCTCGAAATATCCCTCAACGGTGCCAGCTTCGGCTGGTGAAGCGCTTGGCAAGCACGCAGACTCCAGCTGTCCATCCTTCCCATCCCATCGTCCGTTCATTGTCAGCATGCTATGCAACCTTCACAAAACTACTATGAAATCTTCATCCAACCCTGAAACACCAGCCTTTCCCCTGCCACAAGCAGATAGGCCAGCTTCTCCTGGTTTACCCGTCCGCTGAGTTTTATCGGGGTAGTTGCGCCCCTTCGGCCCGTCCCCCGGGGCTCACGAAGTCCTGGAGGCTAAGGTCTCCCGTTGCACGGTGCTAGTTTTGACTGGGGACCAACACGTCCGTTTGGCCACAATATCACGGAAGAGCGGGCGAGCCGGTAAAGCCCAATTCGGGCCAAGTGACAAGTCTCCTCGGGCTTGGAGCCTGGGGTTCTTCCCAGTACCTGCCGGCCCGGTTGATTGGGGTCAAGGGTGGGCGGTATTGTAGCGCGGTCGGGGTTGTGAGCCTCTCTCCCGGCCTCGCGAAGACGTCGCCTACACAACTCCGCGGTCGTCTGGCATCCTCCAGTTTACGGGGCACAGGCGCGCCCCCCCCCCCAGTAGGGCCTCAGCGTGGTAGAACGTCCGTGGGGCCGGATGCAAAGCACACATACATGGATGACAAAACCAAAACCCCGTGGACCTTCCAAGAAGGTCCAGAACACTGGCTTCCCTAGTGGAAACCACAGCAACGACCCGACACATGCAGAGGCGTACCGGCCCGCATGTCCCACTTCACGCCCCACCGAGACTGGGCGTTACTCAACTCGTGAAGGTCTTCCCCACTGCTTTCCAGAAGGGAAATTTGGCAAAGAAAATCCAGTTCGGACTCCAGACAGCCGGCGCCACGAATTATTATATTGAAGTCGACAGATTAGGAAAAACTTGTCATCCCGCCCGCTATTTCAACGAAAGCGTAGTTGTGACCTCCTTGGTGATGTAATTTGTTGCGAAAAGCTGCGTGATCTAGGAATCGAGGCGGAGTTCAGAAACACTGAGCTCGCTAAGAGAGCCCTCAAACTTACGGAGTTCACGTATTGCGTACGTGACAACGGTGGCAGACGTGGCGTAACGATTCCCGTTACGGTCCAAGCCCACAAGGAAAAAATATACTCTAAATGCGTCATGAACTGCTTCGATATGAGACTTGTCCCCGATGTGGAAATATTTGATGGATTATGTGAGTATGGTGTTATGGAGGCCCGTAGAATGAAGGTGAGACGAGGGAATAACTTGCAACCGACGAACACCACTGTTTCAACATTAAATTCAACAGTCCTCCCGGATGGGCGCTGTATAACCAATGCAGTTGATGCGCCCTAAAACCCAAATAACTAACTAACAGTCCTCCCGGCTGCAGTATGCGTAGGATACGTCAGGGTGAAGGTGCGTACTTTCATTCCCAATCCCATGCCATGTTTTAGATGCCAACGATGTGGCCATACAACGCAATACTGCCGCGGCCGCAATACTGGCCATCCACAGGTGGGGCACCTGTGGATGTGTGGCGCGACATAACACTCAAATGACAAATGTTACACCGAAAAATCCTCTGGTGTGATAACTGCGGTTATGGACAAATCCATCAGACCACGTATGACAGGTCTTGTCAAATACGCATGAAGGAGAGGGAAATTCTTTCGACCAAGAGCGTAAATCGAGTATCGTTTCGCCAAGCAAGAGAGGTTTACGAGGACACCCACTCCAAAGTATTCTATGCAGGGAAGGTGCAGAACGCCCAACCTGCTCCCTCCTGTCGAAACACTAATAATGCCTACCAGTGCTATACATTATTTAGCGCTCTTGGGAGGAACATATCATTTCATCAATATCATACAAGACCTTTCCTCGATGATTAGAAAATACAGTTGATTGGTTATTGGTTGTACGACACGTCGACCGTTGAGTCATATAGCGTCGCCAATCTCTCACGCCGATTGGTCGCGGGCGAAGAGTAGCGACAGATGAGACTCGACCCACAATCTTTCGATTGTGAGACGAGCATCTTACCCCTAAACCACTCGTTCCAGAAAATACAGTTGAAAGTTACTTTGCTCTTGGTGTATGTTCGGGTACAACCCTTCGTCAAACCACAAAAAAATAAGCAATTCCATCAAACGGTCGAATTCGCACTGCCATACTTTATTATCTATGTCATGTCGTGCCTTGCTAAGCATAGGCTTTTTGATTCCGGAGACGCCTTCAATGATGCTACGTATACGACATACATTTATGCACATTTGCTTACATTGGTCACACACGGCGGTGCCTACTGTAAAACAATATTTATCGAAAGCACTAAAGTTAACTAAAGTAAACTAGTAATTTTGGGGGGAAGGGGCTCCTTTCATGCCTATCGCATCTATCTGCTTTTCCTTGGTAGACATGTACACCCTGCATTGCTGCACCAGGACGAAGGAGAAAAAAATAAAACCGGAAGCTACTGTTCATCACAATCTGCATACACACATCTCGTTCATGGAACATAACATACATGACATGCACGTTATGCACACACTGTAGATACATGCCTATGGACGAATCGTATCATAATATCGGCCAAGAGGTTGTGTTCGAGATTAGGTCAGGTTTGTGTTCCTTAATGAGTAATGACTCAGCGATCTTCCGATCCACATGGTCTTTCGCTTTGAATAGTATCCGAAGGTCCAAAGGAATGGATGTATGGTGATCCTGTGTGTGGGCGTTTCTGAAGTGGTCTCCAAAAGGGTGTCGGCTGTTTTATTTGACATGTCCCGAATGTGTTCGTTGAATCTGAGTCGGACTGGGCGTTTTGTTTCCCCTATGTATGTAGTCCGACAAAGCTTGCAAAACATTTTGTATACTACGTTTTTTTGGATGCAGTCTCCGTTGAAACCTGACCTACAGGTGTGGCAACGCTGTCCTCCAGGGCACTTAGGCTTAGTGAAAGCTGAATGAATCAAAGAAGTGCGCAATTTGCTGTTGTTTTTCCGGGCTATTTTCGCTTTTAGGCCAGACTACTGCTTCCTTTACCTTACAAAGTATGTTTTCATCGATGTAGGGCAGAGTTAAAAAGCCATCATTTTGATCATGTCATGTGCGTCGATGCCTGGAAATCCTAGTGTGCTAGTGTCCTAGTGATTTTTGCTTTCTCTCACTTCCCGCAAAAGCCTAGGTACGGTTACACCAGAAAATTACTATCTAGGCTTTTGCAGGAAGTGAAAGAAAGCAAAAACCGCTAGCACACTATGATTTCCAGTCATCGACGCACATGGCATGATCAAAATGATGGCTTTTTAACTCTGCCCTACTTCGATGAAAACATACTTTGTAAGGTAAAGGAAATAGTAAGATATAATGTATAAGGCGTCTCCGGAATCAAAAAGCCTATGCTTAGCAAGGCACGACATGACATAGATAATATAGTATGGCAGTGAGAATTCAACCGTTAGATGGAATTGCTTATTTTTTGTGGTTTGACGAAGGGTTGTACCTGTACCCGAATAACACCAAGAGCAAAGTAACTTTCGACTGTATTTTCTAATCATCGAGGAAAGGTCATCATATGATATTGATGAAATGCCTCCCAGCTCTTGTCACAAGTTGAAAGCATGCTCCGGTCATTTGGACTTACCCACAACTCCCTACCGGAACGAGTCGCGGGATCTCCTCCGAATACGATAGCACCGCTGCAAGCCCACTCGGAGGCTGTCGGCGGATCGGCGACAGCGCCTGATGAGCCACAACAAAATGTAGAATGTATCCAGGCTCAAATGACCAAGCTGCCTGGGGAATTAACGGTGTCTGTGCCCGATGTCGCACTCCAAATACAGGGAGCTGAAAGGCGCGCCTGTGAGGCCAAAACGGGCACGTCCTGCGGAGGTGGAGCATGCTCGGACTGGCAACCGCCAAGGTGTGCAAGGCTCTGCTCAGAGAGCGGAAACTCTCTCGCCTCGTGGACGAGTGGAGGGCCCACCCCGGACACACTGGACAGCGACAATTTTCCCATCTGTGTACGATACAATGACGACGTGGTGCTTGGCTCCAGGCCTTAACAGTGACATTTGAAGAGCTTGGGGAAATTTTAGCATAGTATGGGAGCTTGCTTTCAAACAACGTTGATGTAAGTGCTCTTTCGATGGAACAGCTTACACTATGCTTCTTTACTCAGCCAACTCCTCCATTTCATAAACTTCTGGAACCCCACGTCGCACTCCAATTCCTTGATGGCCAACAGAATGTCGTGATGCCATACGAGCACGTAGACGAGCTTTTAAAAATGTCAGCAGAAATGGCGACCAGACAAAATTGATTGGTTTTCAACAGGCACGCACCTTAGTGCGCCGTATTATACGGGAAGCAAAGAGGAAGTCGTTGAGGAATTGTGTGTCAACTATTAACCGATGTACCCCAGCATCCCAAGTATGATCCCGTATAAAGCGCATTGCTGGTCAGTGTAACGCGGTCCACCTTCCCGTACTGCACGTGACAGGTGTTGACGTGACCCGCCCCGCTGAGGTCTCTGTAGAAATAGGCTGAGCGCTAGCTGTCTGCGGTGGACGTGGAAATTTGAAGCTCAGTCAATGGATTTCTCCACACCTGGCGATCTGTGTTATAACGAACCATCCAGTATTCATGAGTTGCATTCAGCGATCAGAAGCCTGTACGATTGCTCGAAGCGCTTATGGCCTTATTTAACAGAATATATGAGGAAGGCTACTTTCCAGCTTCTTGGCGGGAAGCCGTAGTAGTCCCTGTACCCAAACGAAGTAGGAGTGGTTTAGACCCACTGCACTACCGGTCGAGTGCCCTGACCTCGTGTCTCTGCAAGCTCCTGTGGAAAATGGTGAACGTGCGACTCACCTGGTTTCTGGAAAAAATGACTGTTTTACTAACGCACACCGTGGCTTTAGGAAGCATCGGTGCACAACGGATCATCTTTTAACACTTAACACCGCCATTTCAGTCGCTCTTAAGCGCAGACAACATTTGGGAGCTATCTTGTTTTTATATATAGGAGCCCATGGCTCCACCGGACGACACAGAATCTTATTGAAGGCTAGGAATTCGTGTAATATTCGTGGGAACTGGTATCCAACAATTTCTGACAGTTCGTTTCTTCCGCATCCGGGTGGGACACGAGCTTTCCGAGCGCTTCCACAAAACCGATGGAGTTCTACGGGACAGTGTTCCGAGTGCTGTCTTATTCGCCAACGTCATAAATGATATTGGGGACGCACTGCCGCAAAGCATCGGACGTTCGTTATTCGTCGACGACTTTGCGATATGATCATCTGGTTCCAACACATCGCTAACACAACAAGTTAAAGCTTGCGGTGGACCACCTCCAAAGATGGAGTATTAGAAATTGACTCCGCCTTTTCACAGATAAAATTTGTATGGTGCACTTCTACCACAGGCGATACTCTCAATAATTGAACACTGAGTTGTGTGTCGCGTCTATCCCCGTTCACCTAATCGCGAAGTTCCTCGGGTCCGACAGTCGTTTGACATTCAAACAACATTTCAAAACACTGAGAGAAAAGTGTTTTTAGTTACTAAGCTTGTGGAAATGTATGTCACGAACCTCCTATGGTTCTGACCAAAGGACATTAATGATGTTGTATCACTCACTGATACGATCTTTTTTTTTTTTTTTTTTTTTTTTTATTTTACCCCTTTGTATTTGGACAGTCGGGAAGTATAACACAGATATTTACAAAAATAGATTTGTGGTCAATAGTGGGAACACAACAAACATTCATACACCAACATAGTACAATACCCATCACTACACACACCTTGCTTGTATGATGGTGCCTGTAAATTTTTTTTATTGGTTTTATAAAAAGGGTGGTCTAAATTTTGTGTGTTGGTTTTAAAAAATTTTTTTTTTAAGTTTTTTTGTGACTAGTGTTGCTCGTGGAGACAACACGCTTCTTGAAGTTAGACAGCTTCAATGTTTTTGTTTCAGTAGGGGTTTGTTGTAGTGGAAACTTGACGCGGTAGACCCCCTCTCTGTGTATGGTGGTAGGTGTAGGTGGTCGTCTGCACGTATGACGGTTTCGCATTTGTAGAGATTTGACCGGCAATGTGCGTTGGCTCACCCGTCAGAATATCTTGTGGAGCAAATAGGCTGAAATAGATCAGATCAGCTGCGGTAAAGACCTCCAACATTCCACATCTATTTATATGGTGCCTGAAAGAACAATAAACGTACTCTTGACGCGGTAGAGGATGCGGCAATGTGGACCATCACCGGGGCGTTCAGAATCACGCCGATTGCTAGTCTGCTTGCAGAGGCGAACGAACCTCCCCTGGCGTTGTGACGTGAACTGTTTGGTCTACAGGTGGCTATCTACTGGCATGCAGATTACGGCAGTTTCCCACCCATTCCACCTACGACGCGGTGTTCTCTCGCCGTACTTTAGCACTATTTCGCAGTGGCCGAAATGCGACAGCAGTGCCGTTCTGTGTTATAATTGGTGCTCTCTTTGAAGAGAGAGGTGTAGGTGCGCCGAGCGATGCGTATACAGAAATTAACCGTACCGCCTTGGAATCTTGTCTCCCCTGTAGTTGACCTATGACGTCTAGAAGAAGCAGAAACTGCTGTTGTTTACTGTGTCCACTCGGTGACCGGTGTATAGGCGCTAAATGACCTCGTAGTCGGCGCGCCCTTAAGCCCAAATCACAAACAATCGGTGACCGGTGTGACCGGCGCGGACGTGTAGCCGTTGCACGTGTGCACGTGTGAACCGATCTCTTGTTCACGGTCACGTGGACAGGTGTCGTGCGTCGTGTTCGACTAAGTTTTAGGCCCGAGTCTGCTGGCAGCGTCGGCGCCCCCCCCCCGCGATGTCGGTTTCATCCCCGGATGTCGGTGCAATTTCCCGGTGTCGGTGCCCTCCCCCGGTGTCGGTGCTCTCCCCCGGTGTCGGTGCCCTCCCCCGATGTCGGTGCCCTCCCCCGGTGTCGGTGCCCTCCCCGGTGTCGGCGCCCTCTCCCGGTTTCGGCGCCATCCCCCTAGCGTGATACCCTGCAGTGTGACGCCACGTGACGTGACGTGCCATAGTGCAGCGTCTTCTTAGGTAGCTTGCCGTAACGCAGCGTTTTGTCAGGTGACGTCCCGTAACGTGGTGCTGGAATTTACAGACGTTCAGCGATGTGCAGATGGTATGGGGCGACATCGACCAGATCTACACGGCGGCCGAAGAGGATGAGAAAGACGTCAACAAGGAGACTGGCCGCGACAGCTAGTCGGTGCGGCCGCCTGACCCGGTGCGCTTGTACCGACACTGCGAGTCACGGAAGAGCCGTGACCGACAGCGAGAACGCTGAGACAGGCGTGTCGCATGCGACACTGCAGTTATTCGACACAGACGGCCATTCCGGCCCAGTTTGGCGCCCGCCGTTTTGCCTGAAAGATGCGACGGCGATGGCGCGAGCTGTGGCGTTGATGCCGCGTTTTTTTATGGAGCATTTTGTGCTGGTTTTCGAGTGCTGCTGTGCGTAAATCGTGCACGGCTTAAGTCGCCACTGTATCACACCCAAGGGTTTCCAGGGAGACCGCACATAGAGTGCGAATCGGGCTGCACTGTCGCAGAATGTCGAGAATGTTAGGAAACAGAGCCCTGCAGGCTAGCAAGATATCCTGCCTTGTCCGTGTGCCAGTAGCTGTAGGCCGTGCGGTAGGCATAGGTGTACCACGGTCGCGCCGTGGTGGCGGTGGATTCCGTATGTCATTGTGTCTTGGCAACGGACAGAGAGAGCTTATAGCTCTAGTCAGGGCTCACCGTCTCATGCCATCCCACCCCTGCGAGAAATCCACCGCCAGTGTAGAATGCGCGTGCCTTTTTCCTGCCGAGAAGGCAGCGTTCCGCAGTGTTGCTGCGTACCAAGACACTGGCTGGCTGTTACACTGGTACGTTGGTGACTTTTTAAGCTGTGCCGACCGTAACGTGTGTATAAGCGCTTGCTTCCCGCCATTCTGGAGGTATGCCTCTTGCTAACAGTGCGTGTTTTATGGCGCTAGTTTTTATACCATCTTTGGAGTCCGAGTCCGGTGAGCGTTGCATTTGCAAATGACAAATGCATGTTCTGAAATTGTCAACGTCATTCTGGTTATGGCGTTGAAGCTTGCCTGCTGCTTGGCATTTAGATAAAGTCGGTGTGAGACTGCACAACTGTGTAGGAAATGAGGCCGGCACACATGGGCAGGGGAAAAGCAATCCTGGGAAGAAATCCTGGCCACATGAGAGCAAGCGTGGTTTCTGCGAACGAGAAGGCCGGGATAACAGCAGGTAAGCACCCTACCAGGCATCAAATGTGCACCACTGTTTTTCTAGCGGTCTGATTCGCTGATATCATGGAATTAAGATAGTTTTAATTTATCGTGTACTAAATGCACTTCATATGTAATATTTTGCTGCTTTCGTCCTATTTTGCGGGTCTGCAGCTGTTCTAAGATGTATCCATTTCGGGGGGAGGGGGCGGGGGGAGAGTGATTTTTTTAGGCGTGCCGGACTGTAAAGGTCATTTGCGCCGCCTTTAAAGCGAGTACGTTACATCTCTGTCTATAAAGCGAGCGTTTGCGATCAAGGTGCAGGCAAGTGGACATTTACGTTAAGGATTTTTACGTTATTGTTTGCGTGATATTTTAGGTGCTGAAGGCGATGGTCTGGGTTGGGGACATCTCCTTGATGTCTAAATGGTTTAGTTTTACTTTACTCCTCCTCAAAATAATTCGTAGTTTGGGTGGGGGTGGGGGTATTTTGAGAGTGGCGAGAAGTTGATTTTGCCAGGGTGCCGGCTTTACCATACTCTTATCGAAGAGCACCGAGGGATCTTTACCGTGCGAACAAGGAGGTAATTGTCCACACCGCCTATCACGCCGGCCGCCGCGTGTTAGTTGTTAGTAGCGGGTTAGTCTAAGCATGCCATGCAGGGTTGTCAGTTGAGCTAGTACGGTGTTTTGCAATTCGACTCTTCTACGTCCGCTGTACCTCTGGGTAGCCGTTTACGTTATGAGTTGCAAGGCAAATCGGCCCATCAACGTCCGATGGCTCCTCTGGGTAGTCGTTTTACGTTATGCTAATTTTTATTTTTATTTTGTCTATGTTTTTATAAAGCAAGTCTGCTCATCTACTTTCGACGGCACCGCTAGGTAGCCATTTATTTCTAATTGAGAAGCAAATCGGCTCATGTACGTCTGACGCCATGCGGGGATGGCTATTTACGTGCTTCCTACTAGTGTTTCGCGGTGAGAATGGTCATAGCGGCCAGAATGGCCATTGCTTCAGCGGAGTAGATGGAGAAGTTATCCGGTAGACGCTTGGAAAGTCTGAGACCTGGTCCAGTGATGCCGATGCCTACCTTTGCCTCGTGTTTCGACCCATCCGTGAATACGAGTGATTTATGATTGTTGTCATCGGCGAACTTGTGGAAGAAGCCAAGAATTTCCGCCGACGTGATAGTGGATTTCCGAGAGCAAGTACCCGACCTTTGATTGACTGAAAGTCCAGAATGGCCTAGTGGGCGGTCGAGCTGCAGTGGATGGCATTGCGAAGTTAAGATCTGAGAGAGCCGTAGCAATTTGAATGCTATATGGTGGAAGTTTGCGCGCAAATCGGCTCTTGTCGTATCTGTCAGACGTAAAGCAGCGCTGTGCTGGATAATTTTTAATGGATTTGATTTTGATGTGGTAGCGGCATAGCTGTTGTGTCCTGACGTGGAGTGGGGGCGTGTTTGAGTCCACTAGAAGACTGGCTATCGGTGTGGTGCTGAGGGCACCTGTGGCTGCTCTGATGCAGCTGTTTTGGATGATTTCGTAAATTTCGGCTCTGACTTTTTGAAATGGTGGCAAAAATGGTGCTGTTGTATCCTAGGATGGGTCGTATGATTGATGTGTACAGTCGCAGTAGTGTTTTCCTGTCTCCGCCCCAGTCTGTGCCTGCAAGTGCACGTAGTATGTTGACGCGCTTCGCGCATCGCTTCGCGCATCGCTTCGCGCATCGCTTCGCGCATCGCTTCTAGATGGAGGTGATGTGGGTGTCGAAACTGAGTTTTTCATCTAAATGTACTCCTTAGAACTTGAAGCATTTCACCTGTTCGATGGCTTTGCCATCAATTTTAAGTAGAGTTTTGGGTGTGAGGCGGAGACGACTACATGTGACGGTGGCCGATTTTTATGCGGACAGGGTGAAGCCCCAAGTTTTGCACCACTTCGCAATGTGGTCTAGTCCTGCTTGTATGTTTTTTTTTCAGCTTTAAGGAAGCATTGTGATGTCCAATTGGCTATGTCGTCCGCGAAAAGTGAGTATTGAAGTGAAGTGTCAGTGTGGTCAGCAAGTATGTCGTTGATCATGATGATGAAGAGGCTCGGTGAGAGCACGCTCCCCTGAGCCAGGCCCTGCTCCTGAGTTGTGGTGTTTGATGTGACACTGCCGCATCGGACCTTAAGGGTCCTGTCTCTAAGGAAGTTGAGAATGAAGTGTGCCATGTGTCCGCGTAGGCCTATCTTGTGGAGTTTGTGTGTCAGTGCGGACTTGTGTACTCGGTCGAATGCGGCAGTGATGTCTAAGTAGGCAGCTACTGTTCTGCGTTTGATGCGTAGACCACTTTTTATGTCATGTACTAATCTAATGAGATTGCCTGTAGTTGATTTTTGACGCTGGAAGTCGCACTGAAATTCGTCGAGCAGGTCGTTGTGTTCCAGAAATTGCCTCAATCGTGTGTTGACCATGCGTTCGACTAACTTGCTAGCACAGCTAGTAAGTGGGATGGATCTATAACCTTTTGGGGTGGAGTGATCTTTGTGCGGCTTTGGCAATGGAATGACTACGCTCTCTCGCTAGGATGCGGGAAACGTGTCGCTTTGGTACAGTTCATTTATGGCCGCTAGTAGGTACGTTGGGAGTTTTTGCTAAGTCGTTTAAGAAACTGGTAATGGATGTCGTCCGGCCCAACCGACGTGTTTCCACACTTGCTGAGGGCAAGGTGTAATTCGTGCGTAGTAAACGACTGATTGTAGATTTCTCTATTGCTAGAGCTAAAATTTGCTTTGGAGGCAAGGGCGTCTAGAGCGCTTACTATAGTGGTGTCGTAGTTGCTGTTGCCAGATACGCTGGCGTAGTGTAGTTTAAAGTGGTCTACGACTTGTGGATCAGTGATGTGCTGTCCTTTCACCGTCAGCTGGGGGAAGGCGTCTGGTGGTGGGCGTTTCAGGTTGAAACGCTTCATCAGGTCCCAGATTCTGCCGGTAGGGGTGAACCTATTGAATTGAGAGGCAAAAGACTGCCAACAGTTTTGTCGTGCTGTTCGAATTGTGTACCGGCAGTGTTTTTGAGATTGTCTGTATGCTGATAGGTGTGCTTCGCACACGCATCTTTTGAATTGTTTGTGGGCACGGCGCCGTGCGGCGATTGCCCTTTGACAGTCCGGGGTCCACCATGGCGTAGATGCCTTTTTTCTAGGTTTGTTACTTTCTGGGACTGAGTCTCGTGCTGCTGAGCTGATAGCCCTTAGGATTCTCTCAATCTTACTGGTCTCTGAAGTTGTTAGGTTGAGGTCCACCTGTTCCTCGAATTTAGCCCAATCCGCTCTTTTCATATTCCAAGATAGTCTAAATAGCTTAGTGTGGTGGATAGCGTCCGTGCTGAGCCTAATTGTGATTGGGTATTGGTCGCTCAGCCCGGGAACGTCTGCAACTGACCAGTCAAATAGTGAGCTAAGTCGTTGGGAGCAGCACGTTAAGTTAATGCAACTGTCCGATCCTCCTAAGGTCGGGTTGTAGCGGGTGGCCGCCCCGGTGTTAGGAAGTACTAGGTTGTGGTCCGAGATAAACTGGTGAATTTCGCGCCCCCTAGCGTCAGTCTGGTCGCTTCCCCAGGAAGAGGGTTTAGCATTAAAGTATCCCATAATGAGAACTGGTGGAGGGGCCTGCAGCAGCAAGTCGCTCAGCTCCTGTGGTGTGGGGGTTTCAGCTGACGGCGAGATGTATAGTGAGATGACTGTGTTTGGCAATGGGCAATTTTGAGGCTGACCGCTACGCAATTCAGGGGAGTATTTAACGTTACTCGACGGTGAGGTATGCTGTTTGCAATGAGTATGGCTGCGCCCGATTTCCTATTTGGGCCGTTTACGTTGTCGACGTGCCAAGTATAATCTGGGATTTTGTCCCAAGTGGAGTCAGAATCTCGAAAGTGAGCTTCTTGGAGCGCAGCTAGTAATGGTTTTTGTTGCAAGAATTCAGATTTGAATTATATGAACTTGCCTGGAAGGCCACCGGTGTTCCACTGCAGAAAAAAGTCCCATTGCCGAACGCGTTTAGTGTTTGTTGGTGTTCCTACACTGGGGTGGTGTCGGTGTCGAGTTGGGGATAAAGGTTGAACCGGTGAACGGAGAGAGGGTTGGGAGGTGACCCAGGCAGGGGTGGTAGCCTGGACCTGGTCGCACGGGTCCTGGGAGGTGATTGTGTTAGAGTGGCGGCGTGATTTGCGCTTGGGAGGCGCGGTGGGTTCGGGTGGGATTCGTTGGTCTGGAGTTGTGGGTTCGACGGGCTTGGAAGGAATGGTAGGTTCAGTCTGAGTGCTGGCCTCAGACGAGATGTTGGAGTGGGTTTGGGTGGGTGTGCAGGAGGTGGTGGGAGGTTCGGTTTGGCAGGAGGTGGTGGCCGTGGACTTGCGGGTGGTCTGGGTGGATGTTGTGGTGGCCTTGGTTCTAGGCCTTGGTTTGGGCCGGCCGGATGGGTGTGGTAGGGGCCGAGGCCCTGGAGGAGGCAGTGGAGGGAAGGCTTCAGGGTGGCGAGGTGGGCCCTGGCCGGTTGGAGGCGGTGGCGCGAAGGGGTACGGCCAGGTTCCGTGGGGATGGGTGGGTACCGGTGGGGGATGGGATGGGGACCGGGTCTGCGTCTGATGTGTGTTGGAAGAGGGATGATGCGGGGTGGATAGTGGGATGGTGGTGGGCATGGGGTGGGAAGGGAAGGAAGCCCATTCCTCGGTGGGGTGGACGTGGCAAGCCGGTTCCGCGGTGGAAAGGGTGTGGGAGGAGGCCGGGTCTAGGGTGAAGGGGATGTGGATAAGGGCCAGGTCTGAAGTGAAGTGAAGTGGAGTGGATGTGGGAGGAGGCCAGGTCCTGGGTGGGGTGGGGTGGGAAGGAGTGGTGATCCGTGAGGTCGAGGGGCCGTGAAGGTCGGGGATCGGTGGGGCGGTTGAGGCGATGGTCGGTGGAGCGTTGAGGAGGGAGGTGTACCGGGCTCCGGGAGCCGGCTGTTGGTGGGATGGTTGGGCGGATGGGAGATGGTGTTGGAGGGTGTGTGGGTTTAGGTGTGGAGAGCGTCGCTGCGTAGCTTCGCCCGGCGGTAGGTGCGGTGTGGAGAGGTGCAGTTGTGGCTGTGTGAGTGTCAGTGGTGGTGTGGCGTAGGTGCTGTCGTGCTGTTGCGTGTGGCACCCGATGAGTTGCCGCATACCGGCACACCTCCCTCTCGTATGTCCACTTGGGGCAGTCGGGGTCGGTGGCGGGGTGCGGCCCATCACAGCCTGCACACTTCCTTTCGGAGGAGTTGCAGTCGGATGCCGCGTAATGACCGGCGCACTGGCTGCATCTGGGAGTTAGCGACGCGCATGCGCGTTCGCCATGTCCATAACGCAAGCAGAACCGGCACTGTAGTGGCAGAGGCACGTAGAGGCGGACCTCGTAGGCCTTGCTGTGTATGTGGACGTGTGATGGTAGGTGTTGTGAGTCGAAAGTCAGTATTATAAGTTTATGAGTCGAACGTGCCTCCCGTTTAATCTGGCTGATTGTAACTGTGGCATCCAGGAGGGCTGAGGCGTCGAATAGTGCGGCGAAGCTGTCAAATGGTAAGCTATCCAGCTCTGGGGCGCAAATGTAGCCGCGGCTGGTGTTCAAGGTGCGGTGTAACGTGAAGGAGCAGCGTTGGTTGTTAAGGGTGGTTGTGTTTAGTAGAGTGTGTGTGTCCGCGCTGCTCTGTGTTTAGACTATGATGTGTGTGGTGTGCATGTGGACCTTGAAGTGTGTTGAATTAAGAATGTGTCTGAGTGTCCTCTCGAGAGTGAAAGGAGACTCCTGTGTGATGTTGTGTGCTGTCTCTGTGTACGTACCTACTAGGTAGGTGCCTTGTGTGGTGCTGGCGGCGGGCGCCATGGTGTGTCAGGGTTTGGTCCCGCCCCCCGCAAGTGTCCCTCCTGACTGAAGAACTACCCGGATTTATCCATTTCTCATTCATCTCGTTTTTATATGTCTATGGCCGATTCCACGACAAGTCGACAAGAGCATAACACCAAATATTTAATATTTTTATTTAATTTTTTTTGTGGGGTTATCTGATGCGCCGAATCCAGCTGTGCCATTTTTTTTAAAGAAAGATCCGGGCAACGGTCAAGGAGTTATAGCCTCGGGCATTTCTGAAATATCACCAAACCATGGTGTATTTTAATGTACTCAATACAAGGAAGAACAATCCGAATTCTGCAAAAGTATATCTCGGTGAACTGACAATAATCCACTGCATTTTTGGGCTATTTCGGAATTGTCGTTTACTGGAAATCGTGACATCGTGACTTAAAGTCACGTGACCTACTTTAGCTTTCGGGACAGTCACAATACGGTTTTGAAAAGTGCAGAAATGAAGTTCGATATCTTATCTTTCCAAGCGAAAAAAAATATAACAGGGTTTTGCCCCTTAAAAAAATCGACATTTCCGTTCAAAATTAGGCATGCATGGTTGTGTTTACGCTAGTTTATCGTGGCCTGTTTTAATATTTGTTTAGAGCACTATGCTACTGAAATACAAGCCTTTTGACGTTCGAGGCACGTGATGAGATGAGAATGTTAGTCATCTGATCTCGAGTTTTGTGTTACACAAGTGTTGTAACTGATTGTGAGGTCAAGGGTTGACAAATGGCAGAAATGTCTCCGAATTGTGGTAGGTGGCCCATTCCACGACAAATCGACAAGTGAATGGGGCCAAATTACACTGTATTTCTATGAAAATACCTCTATAGGGTTGGTTTGTCTCTATAATCCGGCTGTGCAATTTTGAGAAAGATCGGAGCGATGGCTAATGAGTTATAGCATCAGACATTTTTGAGAGTCCACCTAAGTATTTGGAGACCTGGAACTCAATGAAGAGTAACACGAATTGCACGAAGCTATATATCGCTGAACTCGTCATCCACTGTATCGTGTGTCAATTTGAAAATTTTGTTCATTCGTTTTTTTTTATCGTTAGCTTGTGACCTTAGATAGCGTGACGTAATTTGACCTTCGAGACAGTCGCAATGCTATTTTTGAAATTCAGAAACGACGATGGGTGATTTGTGAAATCCTAGATCGTCACTTGTAAGGAGAAAAGGAATAGAAATGGTTTCACCTCATGCAATATATTTCTGCCTCAACGTCAGCATTCCAAAAAATGTACGATCATATTTCACCGACAACACTGAAGGGTTTGTATCACCGCCAATCACTGTAATATCAACTTTCTGCCGGTTCAAACCTCACATTCTGGAAACGAAAAGATAAACCTCATTGACTGAGTAATCGCATTCATCTCGAACTGCTTGAGAACAAATTTGGCGCGGGCGCATCCATTGACACATGCTGAGCCTGAAATGAATCGAATTGGACCATGAGCCGTCTACATCGGTGTGATAAAATATAGCAACAAAATTACACAATGGCATGCAATACAATAATGTGTTGCAGAAGAGCATTATAATGTCATGCAATGTAGGTAATGATCCACACATCTACGGATCAGCCCATACCTTGTCAGAATTTCCGTTCAGACTGATGATCTGTCACTGCGGTAACATTAATCAACACAATCTGTATCAGCGCGCACACTAACACGTCTCACTTTACCCAGCTACCATTAACACACTCCCCGCATCGGTAAACAGTTCATGAACTATTCTGGTGCTGTGGGTCCCTGGTGCGAACTTGTGGTACCCCTGTGTTCCCTTCACCGTGATGGCTTTCGAGAAGCGCTCGGTGAGGTGGGTCGTAATGTCCATTGCCTCCTGCTTTGATACGAATATGAACTTGATGCAGCTGACTAGCTTCTGAGACAGATACTCAAACATGTCCTCCACCATCAGTATCTGGTTGTAAAGCGGACGCTTGAGGATTTCATGAGCCCCCCCCCCCCCTCCCCCCGACGAGGTACTACTTTTCCGTGGTGATGGTGGTGGGGGTGGATTGAGTTCCCCAATGACCCAGAGGGAGTTCCAGTCCACCGGTGAGCCGGTGAGGGGTCAGACTAGGAGTGTCTCACTCGTCCTTCCATCCAATGCCCATCCCATCCAATGCTCCCATTCCAATGCCCATCCCATCTCAGCATCCATGTCCTTCACCTGGCCCTGCAACCAGGGGCGTCGCCACCGGGGGGGCAGAGGAGATAGTCGTCCCCCTGCCGTGAGACTGCCCCCCCCTGAAATTTGAGGAGGCCCCTATCCGGAAATGCACAGGAAAAAATGTGAGCAAGGAGGCCGACGAGGCAGATATCATGCTGTCAAGGAGGCCCCAAGATTGGCAACGAGGCCCCCGGAAAATCCAATCAGGTTCCTATAAGAGACGTAGGGCAGATATTGGGAGGTGGACCCCACGACAAAAAGGATGCCACCGAGACAGGCAAGAAGCCACCCAGGTTAGACAAGAAGGCTTCCGATGGGTGGCAGGATATTCTTAATTTGGAAACCGAGGCCTCCAAGATTGAAGAGGAGGCCCCTACAATAGAAAGTAAGGAATGATAGGATATATTACTCCGGACGCAAGAGGGAGCCCCAAGATGGTAAGAAGGTCTCCGCAGAAATGAGAGAAGGCCACTGAGACCAGCCCGATGAGGACCATATTTTGGAAGAGGAGGACCATAGGAAAGAAGATTTGGGACTATGACGCAAAAGCACCCTGCTAAAAGGATAATGAGGCTCTAAACACAGATGAGGAGGCCTGCAAGACGTGATAGGAGGCCCCTAATTTGAGAAAGGAGTAACCTAGGAGAGGATAGGAGGCCCCGAAATGAAGAGAGTGTCAACAATTGGAACGGATGCCCCCAGGATTGCAAAGGAGACCCGTAGGATTGCCAAGGAGGCCCCCAGGATTGCAAAGGAGGCCCCCAGGATTACAAAGGAGGCCCCCAGGATTGCAAATGAGGCCCCCAGGATTGAAAATGAGGCCACCAGGATTGCAAAGGAGGCCCCATGATTGCAAAGGAGGCCCCCAGGATTGCAAAGGAGGCCCCCAGGATTGCAAAGGAGGCCCCCAGGATTACAAAGGAGGCCCCCAGGATTGCAAAGGAGGCCCCAATGATTGCAAAGGAGGCCCCCAGGATTGCAAAGGTCCCCAGGATTGCGAAGGAGGCCCCAAGGATTGGAAAGCAGGCCCCCAGGATTGCAAAGCAGACCCGTAGGATTGCCAAGGAGGCCCCCAGGATTGCAAAGGAGGCCCCCAGGATTACAGAGGAGGCCCACACGATTACAAATGAGGCCCCCAGGATTGCAAATGAGGCCCCAGGATTGCAAATGAGGCCCCCAGGATTGCAAAGGAGGCCCCCAGGATTGCAAAGGAGGCCCACAGGATTGCAAAGGAGGCTCCCAGGATTACAATCTGAAGATTACAATCTGAGAAAAAAAAACTGAAGATCACGCTGAGCCTGGGGCTACCAAAAAGTTACGCCCGGACCATGAAAATAACGCTAGGGGCACGACAGGTCGTACCGTTCCCGAACAGTCTCATTGGGACACAAATGAAGCCGGGGAAACGAAAAACAATCCGGACATAGATAATCACTCTGGGGCCCCAACAATGGCGCCAAAAGCCTCCAAAACTTATTGGACCTCCAAAAAGTGTCGAAGTCGCTAAAACTCGCGCTAGGGATCCAAGCAAATGACGTCGGGATACAAAAGGTTAAATTGGACAAAAAAGTCGCGTCGCAGCCCTTCAAAATCACTCTGGGGGCCCAAAAGATCGCGCCGGGCCCACAAAAGTTGCAGCTGGCCCCCAAAAAATCAATTATCAACCGGAATGTCACTCTGCGGGCTAAAAAATCCGGTCAGTCTCCCAAAAACCCGTTGGGCACCGAAAAAACATGTCAGGGCACATAAAAAAATCGCACCGGGAAATCGAAAAATCGTACCGGGAACCAAAAATATCACAAGGACCGCTCAAAAATAGAACTCGATGTCCACAAAGTTGACTCCGAGCCTCGATCAAATCGACCCCAGCACAGGAACATTAAGAACAGGCCCGGAAAAAAATTAGCCGGAGGGCTTTTATAATCCGAAGGGTGCCATCGGCTGAAAGAAAAACTTCTTAAGTGCCGGCAATGGCATATCAAAGGGGCATATTCCCCCTCCCTAAGAGGGATAAGCTTCCAAGAATCGTGCTGGGGCTCCCAAAAGTCGCGCTGGGGCCACCAAAATTCGCGTCGGCCCACCAGAATTCGCGCAGGGGGCTCCAAATAAATACGGCGGGTCCCAGAAAACTCGCTCCGAGGCCCGAAAACCTGCAACAGGAACCGCCAAGATCGCGTTGGGGCCACAGCTAAGCACAACACGCCCAGCAAACTCAAGCCGGTCCTCCAAATATCGCGCTCGGGACCCACGATTCCCATCGGCAGTCCCAAAAATTTGGTCTGGGCATACAAAATTCACGTCGGGGTTCCTAAAAATTGGCGTCTAGGGCCCCACATAAGCACAGTGTGACCCCATAAATCCCATCGGTATCCGAAAAAAATCAAGCCGGAGCCCTCCAAAATAAGGAGGGATTCTAAAAGATAAATGTCCGGGTCAGGAAAATTGCTCTGAAGCACCGATGTAAGCCATACCCAAAAACAATTCCTCTTGTAAAAATTTGGAATTATGCGGATCCTAATTGTATCATACCTGACCGTTATAAATATGTTATATGCCATATGCGTGATGCATATGCGAATTGTATGTGTTGTAATACGTTCGACAGTGCAATTTCGAAGTAACCAGCTGAATACCCAAAACGTTGTAAACTTAGTTTTAGAGTTCATCTGAATTGTAAGATAGTTTGAAGTGATCAGACATGACTGGTACAATATTATCTTAGACGATGTCAAATTGATGCAAGAAGTGCTAAGTTTCAGCTCGCTGCGCCGTCCCGCTCGTTCGGTATTCTTGAAGTTAGTTATTTAGTTATTGTGGTTTAGGGGCGCATCGACTGCACAGGCCATATAGCGCCCATAACTCAGTCATTCATACATAAAAGCGTGTGAGGGCCACTTCGGATAACGAGTTATAAGATGGTGTCGAATCTGTTCATAATAAAACTGGTACTAGCCGCGTCTGCATCAGTATGTTAATGGCCGGTGTGAATCACGGACAATCTAATTTCCAAGAGGAATTTGAAAAGTTATCCCGAGTGAACAATGTCAGACTCGTCCCCCAATACTTCCCGAAGCGAGACAGAGGAACGTCCAAAGTGATGTCTCCGTTCGTGAGCAAGCCGGGGACATGAAACTAAAATGTGTCGCACAGACATTGGTGCCATGCATTTCGGGCACAGCGGCGTCTCGCCACCACCCAAAAGATATCGGTGTGTCGCATAGGCATGTCCCACGCGCAGGCGACACAGATAAATCTCGTGGTGGTGGTGGATTTGTGCTTTAGGGCGCGCCGACTGCATTGGTCATTTTGCGCCCATCAGAGAAACCTCGTGACGTCTGTTTCACCGTGAGGATGAAGCCCAATCACCAATACAGTGCTTTACAGTTTTCAACTTGTTGTTTGCTAATGAGTCCCAGCTTGCCTGCCACTTACTGACAATAAATCCCTTCACATCCGAGTAAAAGTCCCTCGCAGGGAGAGGCAAGGAACGAGTGCACGGGGCACGTGCACCTCGCTTCGCCGCAGCATCCGCGGCCTCGTTCCCAAGGATTCTCACATGGCTCAGAATCCAACATAGAAAAACCGTTTTTCCAGCGCATGTCAGCAATGTAAGCCTGCGTAAAATATCTTGTGCGAGTGGGTTCGACGGATAAAACGCATTTATAGTCATAAGACTGCTAAGAGAATCGGTGTAAATTATATGCCGCGTGTCATCACATGTCTCAATAAAACTCAGTGCTTTGTCTAAGGCAACCAATTCAGATGAATGTGGCGGAAGCGAAAACGTCCTGACCACTGTGCCCATTACGAACGCACTCCCAACACCAGATTCGGTCTTGGATCCATCTGTGTAGGTGTCTGTAAAATGGCTGTAAGATGCCATCAACTCTGATGACCTTAGTCTGAATTCTTCGGGAACGACTTCACACTTTTTGAGATATGACAGCGAAATGTCAATATCTGGAGATGCCAGTGTCCAGGGATGGATTTTCATCGTTCCGACGCGCATCACTCCGCGTAATCTTATTCCGCTGTCCTCGAATAGTGTGCGAATTCTGACACAGAAGGGAACACAGCTCACAGGCAGTCGTCTTCCGAAGAGAGCCAGAACACTTCGCGAAAACACTTGAACGGTACGTTGGGTGATTAGGGAACTGTAGCAGCTTGCAGGCATAACGCATACCGAGCAGTTCCCGACGCAAAGAAAACGCTGGCTCGTTGGACTCTACCAATAGACTAGAAATCGGTTTGGTGCGAAATGCGCCGGTGCAGATACGGAGTGCTGAGTGGTGTACCGTGTCTAATGTTCGTTTGGTGGTCAGAGCTGCGCCGTCGTAGACGAAACATGCATAATCTAATTTTGACCGAATCATGGAGCGATATAGCTGCAGCAGGGTCAGTCTATCGGCCCCATACGACGTACGCGCAACCACTTTCAGAACATTCATAGACTTAAAACACCTATCTCTAAGCATCCTAAAGTGATGCCTGTACGTAAGTCGGTTGTCTAGAAAGACGCCGAGGAATTTGACAGTCGGCTCCGTTGGAATGTTCGAACCATATAGTCTGATTTTCATATCCTGACAGTTTCGCCGCCGGCAAAAATGCACGGCGACCGTTTTTGCCGTCGAGAAACGAAAGCCGTTCGCCTTCGTCCAGCGCTCCAGCCTGGCGACAGCGAGCTGTAACTGCCGCTGCAATATTGGTGATGAAACGCTGGTCGTCCAGATCGTAAAATCGTCCACGAACAGTGAGCGGGATATTGACGGCGACAGAACAGATCCGATATCGTTGATGATAATGGCGAACAGGGCTACACTAAGCACACTACCTTGGGGAATGCCGTTTACCTGGTTGAACCATCGCGAGAGTCGCTCACCAACACGGACCCGAAACCGACGATTTGCTAGGAAATTTTGCAGGAAGACAGCCATACATCCTCGCAAACCGTATTCGTGTAGCTTTTAAGGATTCCATGCCGCCATGTGGTGTCAAAAGCAGCTTCTATAAAAAAAAAAACACGGCTTCGACATGACGATGCTGTGCGAAAGCTGCTCGAATTGCAGTGTGAAGTGTGACCAAGTGATCAATTGTGCTTCATTTTTAAACCACACTGTGCATTTGATAAAATATTATTGTCCTCCAGATACCAACATAGCCGAACATTCACCATTCGCTCCATCAGCTTACACATCGATGAAGTGAGAGATATGGGGCGGTAGTGCAGTGGATCGAGTCCACTCCTTCCCGGTTTCAGGATAGGTATAACTATGGTTTCCCGCCAGGTCTCTGGAAATTCGCCGCTCTCCCACAAAGAGCTATAAATAGTCAGTAAGACATCTTGTGCACATGGTGGAAGGTGTTCAATCATTTGATTGTGGACCAGGTCTGGGCCCTCAGACACATTTTTCAGAGAGCGAATAGCTGAGGTTAGCTCAGCCTTGGTGAATCGTTCATTGTATGCCATGTGTTCTGAGGTGGAAAAGTCCACCATGTTTTTTTTCGCTGCGGGCACGATACCGCAGGAAATCGGGATCGCAGTTTCCGCCTTTGCTGCGGTCTGAAAGGGCTTTTCCGATTTCGTTGGCGACTTCGTGAGGGTTAATGAGGGCTTCGCCACGTATCTGTAATATCGGCTGTGGAGTCGAAGAGTAGCGCCCAGATATTCGCTTTATGCGCGACCAGACCTCCGCTGGAGGGGTAGAGCGGTTTAGCCGACCAGGGTAGTCTCGCCGGGACGTTCGCTTCGCATCCGGTATGATGCGCCGTGCCAGGGCCATGGATTTCCTAAACGCTATCAGGTTTATCATTGTGCTGTTTCGACTAAAGGCCCTAAATGCCCGCTTACGGGCGCGAATAGCCTCCAGGCATTCTTTGGTCCACCATGGCACTGGGGTGCGACGAGGTGCCCCCGAGGTTTTCGGGATACACTGTGGCTGACTCGATTATCGCTGAGGTGAAACCAGCAATCGAGAGCGGACGGCTGTCGTGGGCAACGGTGAATTTACTTTCTAGTCTGGCCTCAAACTCGTTCCAATTGGCTTTAGTAAAGTGCCACCGCTGAGGCCGCGTGCCGAGAACAGCTTCGATCTGGTACTCCAGCCAGACCGGAAAATGATCGCTTCCCAGCGGATCGCTGTCAACAGACCAAGTGAACTGCTCCGCCAATTGCGGAGAGCAGAGGCTAAGGTCTAAAACGGAAGTGCCCCCGGAGGGTGTGGTAAAATAAGTGGGCGAGCCATTATTTAAAAGAAACAAGGACTCGGCATGAATAAAATTATCCAGGAGAATTCCCCGAGCATTAGTGGAGGAACAGCCTCAGGCTTTGTGGTGACAGTCAAAGTCCCCTAACAATAAAACCGGCGAGGGTAGTTCTAACATTAAAAGTCGAAGCTCTGCCAAGGGGAAAGGAAGCCCAGGAGGTAGGTACAGTGAGCACAATGTCAGTGGACGATCACGGAAACTTACACGGGCAGCAACTGCCTGGAGTGAGGTACACAACGCCACCTGCTGCGCAGGTACGCTATGGTGTACCGCCAACATGGATCCACCATGTGCCACGGTCTGGGCCACTACGTCCTTACGGAAGATGGAGTACCTATTTAATGAGCAATAGGCTCCGGGTGACAGCTTGGTTTCTTGCAGGCAAACAGCTACGCGGTTTCGTTGAGATCAAACTGCCTGATGGTCGTTAAATTGGCTCTAGACCCACGCATGTTCCACTGTAAAACTAAAAATGGCATCTCTGTGTTTGACTACGAGTGACTAGTTTTGTGCGTGTGTCCGTGAAGTGGTAAAAGCCAACTTCATTGATTGCCGTCCGCGCTTGGTTTCGAGTTAAAAACTAGAGAAGGCCCCAGTGGCAGTCCCGAGGGTTCACTTCGACTCGGCTCAAGGGACTGAGTTCTGGGGCGTGAGCGTGGTGAAACATCCCCCGGTGGAGAGCTCAACAGTGGCAAGCCTCTTTTTTGGGGGCCCAGCCGGGGAGGGGGCGGAGAAGGGCCCATATCGTTAACAGAATGACATGGCCCCTCCACCCTCTGGCGTGGCAGTGGGGTGGCCGGCCTTGGGGGTGGGGGCTTGTCAGTTACTTGGCGGTCCTTTGCCCGGGCCTTCTTCGTCTGAGCGAGCCGCGCTCGCTTGACCTCCCGGGCACGCCTTTCGGCTTCTTGGTAATGAAATCTCTCATCCGAGATTTGGATAGGTCGGTTGGAGCTATTTGACGGCGATGGAGGTGCGGAGGTAAGGGTTGAGGGTGTGATGGTGGCTTGGCTCACGGGTAGGGGGGGATTCAGGAAGGGACGAAGTGGATAGGAGGGATTTGGAGGTGGGACGGGAAGTAGAAGGCGGGGAATTCAAGGTAGGTGATGTGGTAGATGGAGAGGGACTGGACTTGGCTGGAGAGGACCGAGCAGGCCTCTTTGACCTCTGGACCAGAGTCCACCCCCCACTGTCAGTGGTTGTTCGGGAGGAGACCTCTGAAGGCTCACCCGCGCATGCACTGGTGGTGGGTGGGACTTCGGCCGCATCGTCGTCCTTTTGGGTTGGCCGACCCTGCCCCACTGAGGACGAAGGGGGCCATGCGACTCCAAATGATTGGAGTAGAGCTACAAGACGAGCTATCAGCACAGTAGCACTACCGTGGTCGTGCTGCTGTGGGTGGCCAGATGTGTTACTCGTTGGAGGTAGTGCTGCCGCCTTTGCAGCGTAAGAAATTGCTGGATGTGAGCTAATACACATCTCTCGTGCTACGCGGAACGATATGTTGTTGGTGAATTTCAGCGACAGGATCTCCTTCTCTTTACTGTATGCAGGACAAGATCGATCATACGCAATATGTGGAGTTTGACCTCGCCCACAATTTACACACCAGCGCTCCTGGGCGCTACAGTTATCTGTAGTGTGAGTAGTTTCAGCGCAGTTTGCGCATGTGGGGCGATTACGGCATGCAGGCTTGGTGTGTCCGAAACGCTGGCATTGAAAACATCGCATTTGGTTCGGAATGTACCTGCGCACTTTCACACGAGTGTATCCCACAAGCACTGTACCTGGAAGGTCGTCTGTGTTGAGTGTCAAAATTATGTTGTTGGCATGGTAGATCTCAGTTCCCTTCCTCGTACTGATACGCCGAGCCTCTGTCTCCCCTAACTCAGAGAGACCGTCCACGATTTCTGCATCGGAGACATTTCTATGGTCGTAACAGTTTATTATGCCCTTGGATGAGTTTTTCGTTTTGTGGGGTTCGATAGTGATTGGAATAGACACTACCTTCCCGTACGCTGTATGTGAACAGTTCGGCTGTTAACGCCCTCTTGGCGTCTTCTCTCCTCCAGAACTCTACTTCCAGCCCCCGCCACGCATAGTCTGACACCTCGCAACACATCCGAGTCTGTCGCATCCTTCTCGTCGTTGGAAAGGTGATAGAGACGCCAGCTGTTTGGCACCTTCGCCTGCCCGTATGCTAAGTATACGAGGACTTGTATTGCTGTTGGAACCAGTTGTTATATTTCGGGCCCTAGTTTGGGGACACGTCGTCTAAGCAATGTCACGGCTATGCATTCTCCGATCACCCTCCGGGGATCTGTCTGTCTGACCCCTGCGAGAAGGGCCAGGAGTTGGGTTTTGGTTATGATTTGCCATGGAGTGCGGTTGGTTTCGGCTCTTCGGGCGCCCCACCACACAGGGGCCCAACGGGGGGGGGACGCCTGGGCCCCGCGGACGGGAGGACGCCAGGCGCCCGAGGAGCTATACGGGGCAGGCGACGCCATCACCCGGCCGGGAGAGAGAAACTCACCACCCCGACCGGGATCCAGCGCCGCCCACCCCTTGACCCCTGCCGGCCCGGCCAGCAGGCACTGGGCCGGGGCCCAGACCGTCGGCCTGAGGCGACAGATCGCTTGGCCCGTATGGGGCCCTACGGGCCCGCCCGCCCCTCCGGGATATCAGGACCAAAGAGGCGTGTTGGTCCCCCGTCACAGCTAGCACCGTGTGACGGGGGACCTCAGCCTCCAGGACTCCGTCAACCCCGGATGACGGGCCAGGGGGGGGCGCGACTACCCCGATAAAACTGAGGTGGAGGGCAGGACCGGGGAAGTTGTCCTGCCTGCTCTTAGTGGGGAGAGTTGGTGTTGCCGGGCCAGGTGGAGGACATGGATGCTGAGATGGGATGGGCATTGGAATGGTAGCGTATGGATGGAAGGACGAGTGAGGCACTCCTAGTCTTGCCCCTCGCCGGCTCACCGATGGACTGGGATTCCGGGTCCTTAGGGCACTCAATCCCCCCCCCCCCACCACGGAAAGGTGGTGCCTCGTCGGGGGGTCGGTATTCTTGAAGAAAAAAATTGACCTTCAATATACCTCACTGTCGGCAGGGTATGGGTTAACCAGCCAGGCATATCCAGACGTCTCCAACATTACCTTTACTTTACTCTACGCAGCAGCGATGGAGCGTTCGACCCCGTGTTCGACTTAATAGTCTTCTTTTCATTTCAGCGTGTGTATGCGCGGACGGAGGCGGCTGCGGAGGACCTAATCATGCCGGTGTTTAGGCCCGGTTCTGCAGCCGCTACAGCGTTCGCCGCCGTCGCGGTCATCGTCGCCGCCACCGCGGTCACCGCCACCGTCGACACGGCCGGTCCTAGCGCGGCGACGACCATTGCCAGCCCCGGGGAGGTCGAACTGGCGAGGGCGCTGGCCAACTCCTGTATCTCGTCGCAATGCAATGAGTGGCCGCTGTTGTGCTGCCATACAATCGAGCCATTGTGCAGCCGCTGCCATGCAATCCAGTGGCCGCTGTTGTGCTCGACCGATAAACGCGTTTGGGTACCCGTTGTTTCGGAACACCTGCTGGATGTGTTGTTCCCAGATATGTCGTCCTACTTGTTGCTACAGACTGCGATGGCTCAACGAGTCAAACATTGGATGGTTAAGGACTTGATGCTGGCGGCGTGGTGGCAGGCGCATTACAGGCACACATCTGAGCAAGTGGTTTTTGTCCTGAAAACAGGTCTTGAGAGCTTGTCCACATCTGGACACTTCCACGTCAAAGAAGGAGAGTTTTCCGTCCCGTTCCACCTCCACAGTAAACTGGGCACTGGGCGAACCACTATAGAGATGCTGGAGAAGCACCGGCCACTTGTCGCCACGTCGACAAGTGGCCGGTGTGGCCACATAATACAAGTATCATCCACATATCAGCTCCAATGGTTTATATGCGTTTCGCTTCACCCGGAGTTTATACAGTTTATACAGATACAGACTTGTATTAAGCTGATCCACAATGGCTATTACAACCTCGCGTTAATATGATAAAACAGTACCACAAAAAAGGTCAATATCACAGAACAATTTCACAGCTGGTAATATATAATATAACAAGTCATAATAAAATAGAGTGGGGAGAGCAGCAATTCAGACCGTCTCGGGCGGCGCTCAGACAGATGCCGACGCAGGTGGCGACCGAAGGTCGACACGGGAAGTCGCGGCAATTCGGGTGGTAACGAGTTACGCAATGAATTCGTTTAAGTAAACAAACAATGTTCGGTCAAACATGACACTGTTATAATATATAATAGATATAGGACGTCGAAGATTCATTGGAAGACTTCGATTCAGTATTCGGTAAGGGGTAAGCAAACGCTTGCGACGTACCGTAAAATATCGTAAGGGCCCGCAATGTGCAAGGGCCCGCAATGTTCGTAAGGGTACGTATCCATTCATAGTGGCCCATCATAAGCATTAGTTCAGGTATGTAGACGTTTGCAATGGTCCGTAGGCGTTCATAGGGACTCGCGACGATCGTAAGAGCACTGAAATGTCCGTAATGGTGCTTAGACGTCTGTAAGAGCCCGTTGGCGTCTGTCAGCGCCCGCAGAACTTCAAATGGACCCGCGGACATTCGTAAGGACACGTAAATATTCGTAAGGGCCAGTAGACATTCATAAGTGCCCACAGACGTGCATAAGGGCCCGTAAGCGTTCGTAAGGGCTAGGATGTGTTCTTAGAGGACCGACTACACACTCGGTGGTCATAAACAGCGTTGTTAGTGTAGGGGTGGCGGCTCTGCCGTCGGTGGGGTGTGGGGGCGTTGGTGGGTATGGGTGCGGTGAGTTGTAGGGTGTGGTGTTTGGGCTCGTGTGGAAGATGTGCGGGCTGTGTTGCCGGGGTGTTCGGGGTGTGTGTGAGAGATAATGGAAACCGAACCCAAACTTACTGGACTAATTAAACTAAACTAAGGGCTTGATCTGAATTACGACTGAACCTTAACCCGGCTGAACATGGGCTGACTAGACTTAAACTGGGCTAGATATCTCATTTTCTGCTATGCCTGTGTGTGTGGTGTGTTGTGTTGTGTTTCACCGCCACCTCCATCACACATTCCCCAAACCCCAGCCGGCTTGATGTTGTATGAACTACCGCCCCTAACACCAATTTATATGTGTGCGAGGTCAAAGTTTTGGGAACACCATATCGGTAAATGAGTGCTTCTAGCCAAATTAGAAAGAATACGTTGTATTTAGACAATTAATGAGAATTAAATTTGTCTGATTTGAATGACTTGTCCTGAGTTAGGACTTTTGGATGCTAATAGTAGTATAATTTTGTGCAATGTTCCGCTCGAAATAGGTGCCTGTGATTGAGCCCCAAGCGGCTTCCGCTGGTCCTTAAAGCTACCTAACACACATTCATTCTCCTCATTCCCTTCACATTCGCTCGCCCCATTCATTCTCCTTATTAATTAATGAAATGCTTGGTCTCCAAAATTTGCCCCCCCCCCCCCAGCGGTACACAACACATATCGACAGCCCATTGCTCTATTTTTGATTGGCCGAATACGTAAACCTTTCACTGCCAATCATAGCTGGCCTAGCCATTATTGGCAGTGTCCTCGCCTGTACAAAGTCTTAATGCTACAAGGGGGACTCATCGTACCGGCTCCGAGGGCTTATACAAGTGCTCTGGTGTCTTTGACAGACCTACCTAACCTTAAAGACAGTCGATGCCGCGCCGGGCCATATTCGCCGTACACGTGCGACCAGGTCTATTTGCCCATGGGTGGGCACGGATCCCTACCACGTTGGGCACGTCCCCTGGCCGTTTATATAACCTAGCCGGCCCTACCCTTTCAGCCCCGGGGCTTACGGCACGCCAAACCTGTCCGTACGTTCCCCCGAACCGCTGTACAGCTTCGTGCCCAAACGTACAGCGAACGGGGGCGGACTCACGACCGTGCAGTGTTTTGAAATATCCTATCCTATTGTTCGGCGCGAAACTCGACGGACGCAATGTGGTGCCTCTCTTAACGGCCCACATGCATACTGAGCCCGAAGCCCATCTGCGTCCCTGGGTCTCAGAGGCCAGTGGGATTTTGCGGTCAAAGAACCAGAGCATGTGAACTAATGCCCCCGAAGTGTCTCCGTTCATCGCCCCCTCTCGCAATTAGACATCATCCGAACGCAAATCATATATGACAACATCAATATTTTGGATAATTTGGACGCAAACACTCACTACCATCACACGAGAACGTTCAGTCCATAGGAGGACGGCTCGCAGGTCGGCTGCCTCGCTGATAAATTTACTTCTTATCACAAGTTGCTCTTAGGCACATATCCAAGCATCGTGTGTGAATCATCCCTTGTATCCGGAGAGTACCCACGGCACTATTCTCGTCTAGCCGAGCGAAAAGCGTGGCACGCACCCCTCAGCGAAAAGTGCGGTACGCGCCCCTCAGCCCCCCGAGGCACGGCCGGCCATTTTTGTTCTGGACGTAAATATCTTCCCCTCCGTACACCTGGTCGCTGAGGTATTTACTACGCCAGCATCGCTCCAGGAGGGTCGTATCTCCTACGTTATCCATTGACGTTAGTCCCCAAGGAGAGTTGCTGACTCGGCCATCGGTTTTTGACCTCAATACCATCTGGTTTATCCCGAAAATTGCGCCACTGAACGCACAGCTGGAGGGCGCCCCAGTGTTTTTGGATTCTGAATTAGTTTGCACCACGGTGGGTAGTTAGGCTATAATATTACTTCTTTAGCTCCGGTTGATGTGAGGGTCGAACCAAGATACCTTTACTAGAAGGTAGATCGAAGTTTTCCTTCAAGCCCGCATGACGTCATCCGAAGGTTTTTTTTAACCTAATTCACCTAATTCAGTCTTTTCTCAAATCATACACAACGGTTACTTTTATGTTGGCTACAACCTACCTTCTTAAGACCTGTTTACACGCGACAGAATTCCGGCAGAATCGTGCGTCGGCAGACCCGACGTCGGCGACGTCGGCGGCAGAAATTGACAGGGAGCGGCAGAAAGTAGAAGGCGGCGGCAGAAATTAGCAGGCGGCGGCAGACTCTGACGTCACGCTTCGTCATACTAGCGGGATGACGTGATCCATCCAATGCGCTATGAAGAGTCTCAGTTGTTTGTTTTCTGTGCCATAAGTGATCCATCGCACTACTAATTGGGTCAAGCAGTACCCACCTCGAGAGCATTAATGCCTAGGTATTTGACACTACATCATTGCAATAGGGGCTCCTTTTCTTGAGGACGCGGTAATGAGGCTACCATAATAATACGGATGCAGGGAAAATATTTGTTATAGAGCTGAAAAAGGCTAAAAAAAACTGGAGTGTAGAAAATTGTTCCTCATCCCTACCAGGATTAAAAAGGACCCGATAACGGAGTGGGGTCTTTCTCTCCCCCCTCAACTTTGAGACCATTCCCGTGCCACCGTCCAGGTGCAGCGGCGTGTTTAGAAGCAGACAAAGGAGGCGAAAAAACTAATTTGTCGGGACCCCTCGGATGAGTTTTCACTGTGATGATCCAATTAAATGTGGAACGGTCTGGAGCGGACTGGAGGTCTGGAGACTAACTGGAGCGGGGGAAGGGAATATGGCCATGACTCGGGGGGTTACGCTTCCTCCCTCAGCTAACTTGCAAATAACAAAGCACACATATTGAAACCCATGTATATGGACGTTATCATCCATAATAAGCTTTATAGAAATAAAATGGCATCGTTTAGAAATTAAGGCCATAATTTTGGCAGATATGGACGTCCGGTGCGCCAACGCTGCCATGACACCATTGCATGGGTGTCACTTCGTGAAATTGATTTGGTGGAATGGGGGGGAATTGATGTTTTTGATGGACATTTGATCTGGAGGACAGCATCGGTTAACCCGCGCCGTCTCGGGGGGGGGGGGGTTGTTATGCATCCCCCTAAGGTTTTCCGCGGATAGTGAAAGAACGGCACGCGGCAGGGCGCCGGAATTTGGCATACCTTTTCCCACATCAATTTGGCATGTTGTGTCAAAATTTTGACGTCAGGTCATCTAGGGGCAACGAGTTAGTGAAGGTCAAGTGAGGTCACCCAAAAAAGTTCAACTAGTCGTCACGCTTTAACGGATAAAGATATTTTAATGAAACTTTCAACGTTTGCTTATCGTTAGGGACGCAACAAAACGCACCAGAGGATTTTCTCCCCGTTTTTTAAAAATTACTTATTAGTTTTGCATATTTGCCCATTAGAATTAAAATCAAAGATTTTGGCTAAAATAAGCATTTTTATTAGAGCAAGTTGACTTCGAACACCGTTTCTCGGTCCGCTCTACCCATTATAAAAATAAAAATAAAAGCAAACTTTAAAACTCAAAATTTTGAAATGTCCAAAAAAGTAAAATTTTGATTTTTGGGTGACCAAAAATGTTATGGCCCTGGTCAATTTCGTCTTCCTTTTCTGATTCCAAATAATTTTAGGTTTTTCAAATCTTTCCCAAAATGAACTCCCCAGAGCCAAAAACATGATGTAAATCGTGAAAATCTAGGACCCCTAGTGACGTCACTTTGGGGGGGGGGGGAATTTGGGGGTGGTGTCCGGCCCTACTCGTCGAGTGCTTTCCGATGACACCTATTTTGTTTTCGTGCGACGCTTAGTTTGGAGATTAGAGGGGGATGCTTATCCCCCCACCGCCGAGACGGGGTGTCAGTATCTGACCGGAGAGGGTTAAAAAAACTCATTGAGCAGGGGTGGGGATGCACTCAAGCGTTCTGGAAGGACGCCTCCATAGGCTGAATGATTAAGCCTCGGTCTGATTGGAGGGAAGAATCAATAATTGAGGTATATATATATGAAGAATAATGTACGATTTAAAACAAAACAATGAAACTTCTTTTTTTCAATTCGGTTGTAAGAACTAGTAGCAAATCAAAATATTTGAAAATTTGATTTCATGAACTGGGATTTGAGGATTTCAAACGTTAATTTGGCCACCTAGCTTATTGGTTCATTCATTTAATCAGGTTAGCAAACATTAAAAATACCGCATTTAAATATTTTTTGCTATAAAAATCCAGTAATTCCCTCAAATGCATTATCTACCCTGTGTTCACCATCCCTATATTTCAAAGATTTTCTTCATACACATATGTGTATGAACCTAAACACACATGTGGTTATGGAAAAACATTCAATAACTAGCATAGGTACCTAGTACCCTGCAGTGTGCCCTCAATTCATTTCAGTCTGCCCATTGCGTTCATGGTCATGTACCCATTATGTAGTTCAGGATATATTACAAAGGGCAACGGAAAGCACAATTTACTCACCAATATTTCCATCCATGACAATCACTACTTATTTTGCTAATGTAGAAGGCTTACCGACCCAAAATCCAAACAGCAACAACAGAAGAAACCTTCCGACGCTCGCGTCTGACGGCAGAACGCGGCAGACAACTTGAAATATTTCAAGTTGCCTGCCGCCGACGTCGCCGACGTCAATGAAACTACTAAATCAAAATTACTATGGCTAATGCATTGCGTGACGTCACCCATTTGTGCTGTGACGTCAGAGGCTCCGGGTTCTGCTCGATTCTGCTCGGTTCTGCCGGGTCTTGCTCAGTCCTGCCAACGTCACGATTCTGCCGGGATTCTGTCGGTTTTCTGCCGCGTGTAAACAGGCCTTTAACGTACAGCATTTAATCTGGTGTATGGGTCCGCCGGGCTCTCTGGACCTCGGGGCGCTCCTCTGCCCGGCGCGGACTGTTCTCCATCTCGGCTTGCTCGACCCAGGCGATCGGGATCGAGTGAGATTTTAGTTGGCGCCGGGGGAACAGTGGGGTTCGGGGTGCGGGGTCATGCAACATGCAAGATTGTAATCTTGCATGTTGAGCGGAATATTTTGTAGTCATCCAGTATGGAGAATATTTTTGTTCAAACCTTATGCATCGTAACTCAATTTGCACCCCCTTTCGGTTAATTTTGAGCACTTTTACTTGATCACAGCAGCTCATTGTCAAACTTGGGAGGTAACTTAGGAGATTCAACCTCCAGATGAGAAAACAAGAAACAATTTTCTGGAGAGGATAGTGTTCTGGATTCCCAAAATCCAGGAGCAGCCTATTTTTCCAAACATGTACCTATCTACCTACATTGACATACAACAGTCGTTGAAAACATAGTTTTTTTTCTAGGCCAGCTAGACCCAGGGCATGGTGCATTATTGCTTTATTAATTTGGCATGGACTATTGACGATACATGCATCATTTAACATTTATGTACAATACAATCATCATGATATGAATGCCTTCCTGAAACTTTCCATGAGTTGCAGTCTGATTTCCTGTAGTATGGATTCAGCATCTAGATATAATGTTTGAATGTAACATCTCTGTTTCAGGTGTCATGCCTTACTGTGCAGTACCAGAGCATAGAGGTGGCACTGGGCAGGCAACTTTAATAAAGAAGAAATCTGGTTTCACCATTTTTTACCAGGATTCTGCCTTAGCAAAATCTCTTAGCATACAATAAAACATGTCTAAGTTCTCAAATGTTGTGGAACCAAGAGTATGCTCCAAGCATTTCAAAGAAATTGATAAGAGAAGAAACCTGAAGAAAGAACTGCTCAACCCTACCTCTTTGCAGAGAAGCAAATGTCTCCTACTATCAGCTATTCCCACCATAATATTCCCACCAGCCAAAACCCTGGGTAATCCTGAAACGTTTTGTATTATTGATGTTTACATCATTTGCAAGATTACTTTGTTGTGTTTGTCCTGCTTTGTTTGCATGTTGACAATGTTTTTACAGAATGGACAAAGTATGATATCAGGTGCCAAATGTATCCATTAGATACATTTGCATTTGAACAAGTTTTTTTTCTCCTATATAGTGGGCTGGATATAAAATATTTTAACCAGTTTGTACATTTCTTCTGTTCTAGCATAAAACTTAGTCTGGAATACAAGCATAATCCTTTTTGTTGAAAAAATAGCATAGTTCTTGTCATAGGAACACATCTTCAACTTTATTGACGAAAAGTATCAAGTCTTTTGGAATGGCATTATATAGGTTTTGTTTAGGTGACTGATTCTCTGAGCAGTCTTGTGGCGTTGCACAGTTTTAACCAGCAACATGTCATCGTACGAGACATTTTATCGCACCTTACTTCGCTGCATCGCATGGGAAAACAGGTCATACTTCGCTGGATTCCAGCACATGTCGGAATCCGTGGTAACGAGCTGGCCGACAGGGCTGCAAGGCGTGCAGCACAAGCGCCAAGGAGTCGCTTTCTCCCACTTCCTGCCAGTGACTACTACCCAATTATATCATCATTTATTCTCAGACAGTGGCAGGGCAAATGGGACCAAGTGGAGTTCAGCAAATTAAAACAAATCAAACCATACTTAGCTCCGTGGCCCTCGTTCTTCAGCCAAACTAGAAGGGACGAGGTAGCCATCTGTCGTCTGGTCACACTCTAGCAAGACATAGGTATTATTGTGCGGGAACGACAGGCCGAAATGTGTTAGGTGTAATGCCACGCCGACTGTGCACCATGTGCTGGTGGCGTGCCAAGCATACACTGAAGAACGTAGGCGCCACTTCGGATATGATGCGAATGCACTGAGGTTGAAGGACTTATTGGGAGATTATTCCCGATTTATACACAATGTAGCAGTTTTGTGCTTCCTTGCGGAGATGGGATTTGACGTAATATATGCACCTGCCTAACTGATTATTTGTTTCCCCAGATCTTATATCAAGCGCTTTAATAGCTACCGATGTTTTATATTCGTTTGTGACAGTCTGACGCGTGCTTAGGCAACCTTGTTATGGGTGCAATATAACCCAATGGGGTAGACGCACCCTAAAACCCCAATAATCATCATTCAAATGGCAAACATGCATAAGAAGTCCTGGGCCATTTTTGATCATAATGTTGTTTTTTCTGGTGTTTTCTGATTTGACACTCATTCCTTTGGAAAATGAAAACTTCCAAAGTTATAAGCACTTTAAGTTCAAGTACTTCTATCTAAGAAATCAGTCCAAGAAAATAATATCAAAAACATTGAAATAACTTTAAAAAAGCACGAAAAAAATTGACTACATATCCCTGCTATCCCACTTCAACAACATATGGGAAGTGTGGGGAAAGGGTTTTGGGTGTGGTGGTATATAATGAAAAATAACATACAATTATCAATGAAAATGAATGCAACCTAACCTAGCCTACTGATGTTGGACGGCCTAAAACCTAACGATGTTGAATCACTTAAACGTGATTAAACGTGATTACTTAAAACCTACGGATGTTGGATTGCCAAAATATTATTTTAAAATGTGATTTTCAAAACAAATTGCAGAGGACTGTCCAAAATAGCCACTGCACGTGGATGGCATGTATCGTGAAATAAATAAATAAATATATAAATTGGAGGACGTCAGCCTTCCACAGCCGCCGGCTGCCATCGACCATCGTGCAGACAGCGGGTCAGGCGTGCACGGTCCAGTTCGCGGACCGCCGATAGGTCATTCACATAATGACCAGATCAGGTCGCGAATGGTGCCGTTGCTGTGTCCGTTCCCGAAGCCGTCCTGTCGGCTCCTGCGACGTCATTTGCGCTAGGGGTATCTCAGCTGAGGCTACCATCAGTGGTAGCCTTACCCGTTGGCGTGTGTGTTCCTTTGCCGCCCCAGTTCAGTACATAGGATCCAGTTCAAGCCGCGCTGTGACAGAGACAGTCACCACGTGTGCGCCGACCACTCGTACATTACGGCTGCGATGCGAGTGATGAATGAAAGCAGGCGAAGCTACAGGTGAAAGATTCTTATATTGTGAGTTCATGTTTGTTTTCTTTTATCGCCAACCACAGTTGGCGATCCACGCAGGTAATCGTGCTGCTGCCGTTGTTACTTGGTTATGTTATAAGTTCGCGATACCTTCGTACTTGAAATACGTATGCGCAAATACACGTGAAAATCGTACTAAGAACATATTCGCACTCGATATATTCGTATTCGGGGAGTTTTATGAACCACGCAAGCAGGACGCTACATCTGCAGTTGGGTCGAAGGTAACCGTTTTTATGCAATTTTCCAATTTGTGACTTGTATCCTCAATGACAGGTGCAGCCAGCTTCCTGCACACAGACATAGCGAACAGATGTCATCAGCGGGTCTGGACAAACACCCCCTGCCATACCAATTATTTTCACAATTTTCCACCAAGATATACAGACTGCATATGCACCCACAAACCAAACGCGTGCATCCATTCATGTGTAGGCTTAACCGTAAGCATGCAAATAAAGGACATAATCATTTGCAATAATGTCTTGCGGCCCACTGGTGCAGATTGCCTTTGAACCATTAATGCACCAGATATATATATATATATATATATATATATATATATATATATATATATATATATATATATATATATATATATAAATACACAAGTATATATTACGTGGGCTATATGGGGCCTTCTGTCGGTGGTGGATCAAGGGAGGGAAGTTGGGGCAAATGCCCCCCCCCATGAAAGGTGGCGTCCCTGCGACCAGGAAAATGCGTCCCTCCGCGAACGCTCGAGTGCACCCCAACACCCTCTAATTTTTCAGCCACAGGCGCCTCTCGGCAGGAAAGGCACCCCTCAAGCTACTTTCGCGGTGGCGCCACTCCAAACACGTATCCCCTCCCCCAGATGACAATTCCTGGATCCGTCCCTGCCTCTTGTGGCAGCTATTGGTTTCCTGTGGCGGCTATGGGACCTCTTATGACGACAGAGGGCCTCCTATTGCGGTCTCGGGGCGGTCAGATCATCTCAGGCGGTCTTCTGTGGTTACTTTTCGGAAACTCTCCTGCCACTGAGGGGAAGAAGCTATGGTGCACTTAGCTCACCCCCCCCTGTCTGTCCTTTCTTCCGCTCTTCAACGGGGGTGGCAACTTGACCAGCTAAAACGGACGGTAGAGGGAGCCTACCAATATCGGGAAAAATCCAATTATTTTGGAGGCACTTGATGGTCAGCCTGCCGGAAACGGCACATTGTTAGGCAGGAAGATTGTTACTGGGTCATTTAGGATACATTTTGCTGAAGCTAAATAATAGGTCTTTCAATTGGTATACGTCAAAGTGATCTATATTGCCATAAAACATGCAAGAGAGCGTAGAGAAAAACGGTAAAATTGCATGTAAACCAATGGTGAAGGGAAACCTTCAAGCCCGCTACCAAACCCACTTCGTGGGGGCCCGGGTCGAACGCTTTGGACGAGGAGGGGGAAAACATGGATATTGCAACCACAGTTTTCAACATGCTTACTCTCAGACCAAACGATGGTCATTTTCAAGACCCAATCTGGCCCGATGGTCCTGCGAGGCGGATGTTACACGCAAGGTTTTCAACATGCGGCATACCAGACCGAGCGATGGTCATTTTCACGACCCACTCCGGCCCGAGGCCCTGTAGAACGGATGTTAGGATCCGATTTGATTTGAGGAAACCTTTCAATCGTGCTGCCACCATGGCCCGTCGCGTGTCCAACGAATTTTCTGTCCGACCTGTCCGAAAAATATAAATGTACGGCTTGTGATTAGCATACAGAACACCAGGTTCCCTTCGATAACTACTTTCTGTGTTATCACTCATAATGCCTGATGATTATGGCCAAGCATCGGTGTCCATGGAGCGGCATGCTTGTGCGCCTGTCTGTGCGGCTATAAGGGCAATGCATTCCAAAGTGCGATGCCTCACGCTATGTCGACGCGAGCCGCGCACAGCGGGTGCAGCGAGTTGTCCAGAACAATGGAACTAGCACCATTGTTCTGGCACCTCTAGCACCTCCAGCACCTCTCGCACCTAGCACCCTTCCCCTCCCCTCACCTTCGTCTGATTTTCCGAAGTGACCGGTTCGTAGATTGTGTGCATATAATAATGGGACTCTCACACATCGTTGCTGGGTATTGATTCTTACCTCGTAAGAATGTATGTGCTTTTACCTCCCCTCCCCCTCCCCTCCCCTTCGTTTCTAGATGCCCGCCCGCCGACATATATTGACGCTGATGTACCGCCCACGTCTCTGTCTCGCCGGGGATGCTGTCGCGCCGCAGAGGCCGCCAGGTTCGGATGTGCAACTGCGACAATTTTTTATCTCTAGAACTAGCATGTCTGGCGACCCAACCTGGAGTGCTGCTACTGTTGTTGCCGCATGGCTCTCCGAAACTCACCTCTCCTCTCTTTTCCATTCACATCTCCCTTATCAGAACATGAAAAGAGTGCATTTGTACCCCACCATTCGTGGTATGTTACCTGCAAGAAATCACACATTCTCACTCATGTGAGACCAAAATGCATGCACATGCAACGATAACTTAAATACGCAGCACGTCACTTACATGCATCATGCATCATTTTGCATACATATCCAGTCGGCGTTGGAAGTACCCCAACACAAATTATGATTCGGAAGGCCACAGCTAAATGTACACGCCTGCTTTATACGCAAATCAAATTCGTCTCACTGCCACTGTGGCCATCGTAACGAAAACACAGCCCACTACTTGTTATGATACATATCATACATCCAACAGATAAACATTCTTTGCACATTTCTTTACGTCTTTAATCTGTAACTTTAGAACTCCATAATTCATGCACACTGTGGCCAGTGGTCATTCTGGACGCCATCAAATTAAACGGGACCTAACCTCATCCAGGGGCGTCGCCACCGGGGGGGGCAGAGGGGTTATTTTGTTTATAGTTATTGATTTTCTTTCTTCCATTGCGACTTGAGCATGCCAACTAATGACAGTCACATGCTCCATCCTCACATTTAGGTCAAAGTCGAATATCGAACTGGAACTCGTTGACCTCTGGAGGTCACATCTTTCGATGCCCCGGGAAACGGCGTGAGTTGTCGACGTGTTTTGGCATTACATACGTTTGTGGCGATTTAAAAAAAACGAAGGGGTCGCGATTTCCAGTCCCGCATGGTCCCATGCTAAACCCTATAAGAAATTAACCATTGGGTCCAAAACTGATTTTATCGGAACATATTTTGATATATCTCCGGAATTAATCGGACGTCAATGATTCTAATGCCACCGTTGGACTGCCCACGTTATTGGCGTTACAACTGTGTGTATTTTATACAAATTCCCGGAATGGGAATGTTAATAATGCATGGGAATGTGTGGGAAGCAATGGTGTGGGAAACAAAATTACATAATTGGTCATAATTCATTAACCCTTTTCGCTACGGGGAAAATGAGAGCTGTTTCAGAATCAGCGTGTCGCTGCGGATCGAATGGCCTATATAACTGAGATATTCGGGCATTATTGGGTGGTTGACCTATGTTGACCTCTGGAGGTCAAACCATTCGATGCCCCGTGAGATGCGTTTGCATGGTGGGTCAGGGACCTTGGGACTACTGTCTCACCGAGTTTGGGCGAAATCGAAGGGGTCGTCGATTTCTGCTGAATATGAATATCGAACTCCTGCCAACTTCACGGACGTCCAAAATTGAAGATCCCCTCAAGACGGGTAAGGCTTTGCCAGGACAAAGGAGGCCCACGAGGCGTGGCAGGAGCCCCCTAATTTGGCAGAAAATGCCCCTGGAGCATGAGAGGAAGCCCCATGCCATGCTAAGGGGGCCCCAGGATGTAGGAGGAGGCCCTCCAAAACGGGAGAGGAGGGCCATTGACTATGGAGGAGGGTAGGACACAAGAAGAGACATTCAAAACCGGTAAAGAGGCTCCAGGAACTGAGACGAGGCCCCTAAGACGCGAGAGAAGGCCTATAATTTGCAAGAAGAAGCCCCTAAGAAATGGTAGGAGTCGTGCCGGGTACTTGAAAATCACGGTATGGGCCCAAAAAAATTCGGCCGGGGTCCCCTGAAAATCATGCTGAGCCTGGGGTACCAAAATTCACGCCTGGACCATGAAAATCACGCTAGGGGCACGATAGGTCGTACCGTTCCCTAACAGTCTCATTGGGACACAAATGAAGCCGGGCAACGAAAAACAATCAGGACATGGATAATCACTCAGGGACCCCAAAATGGCGCCAAAAGCCTCCAAAACGTATTGGACCCCCAAAAAGAGTCGAGGTCGCTAAAATTAGCGCTAGGGATCCAAGCAAATGACGTCGGAATGCAAAAGATTGCATTGGACTAAAGAAAGTCGTGTCGCAGCCCTTCAAAATCATACTGGGGGCCCAAAAGATCGCGTCGGGCCCCCAAAAGTTGCAGCTTCCCCAAAAATCAATTATCAGCCGGAATGTCACTCTGCGGCCTAAACAATCAGGTCAAAGTGCCCCAAAAACCCGTTGGGCACGGAAAAAAACGTGTCAGGGCACCGACAAAAAAATTCGTGCCTTGGTCCCCAAAAGTCGCACTGGGGCCACCAAAATTCGCGTCGGTCCACCAGAATTCGCGCAGGGGGCTCCAAATAAATACGGCGGGCACCAGAAAACTCGCTCCGAGGCCCGAAAATCTACAACAGGAACCGCCAAGATCGCGTTGGGGCCACAGCTAAGCACAACGCGCCCCGCAAACACGAACCGGTCCCCCAAAATATCGCGCTCGGGACCCACAATTCCCATCGGTAGTCCCAAAATTTGGTCTGGGCATCAAAAATTCACGTCGGCGCTCCAAAAAATTGGCGTCTAGGGCCCCTCATAAGCACAGTGTGACCCAAAAAATGGCATCGGTATCCGAAAAAGTCAAGCCGGAGCCCTCCAAAATATGGAGGGATCCCCCAAAAATAAATGTTCGGGTGAGGAAAATGGCTGTGGAGCACCGAACATATCATCAGATGCCTTCACAAATCGCGTACGGCCCCGAAAAAAACATATCGGAGTTCGAAAAAATCGAGATGAAATACAAAAACATGGCGCCAGGGGCTCGACAAAAATCAGGCCGGGATTCGGACATTAAAGAAAATTCAGAAGAGATCCACAAAAATCGCGTTGAACCCAGCAAACTGGTGTTGGGTCCCCGGAACCACGCGCCTGGGCACGATTAGTTGCGCTGGGACCCATAAAAATCGCACGGAAGCACCAAAATCGTATTGGGGCCCCACAAATGTGCGTCAGAAGCCCCAAATAAACACGGCGGAACCCTAAGAGCACAACGGGGCCGAAAATGCAACTGGCCCTCCAGAGTCCCGCAAAAAGCGACAGGGCCTTAAAACATGCGTTGCAACCCTAAATAAACATGCCGGGAGCTCTAAAGGGAATACACCGAAAGTTCTCAAGGCATCAGGTGCCATGCGACCACACAAGGGCCTGGAAAAGAAGCTGGGCACGCAAAAAGCAATATGGTCACAAAACGAACAAAAAACCGGGCACTAAATAAACACATCGGGATCTTTGAAAACGCCCTGACACCTTGAAAAAAATCATCGGTGCACAAAAAAAAGCAAAACCCTAAACGAGCAGGGGTTTCGAAGATGTGTTGGGCCCTAACAAAAAAGGATTGGAGCCCTAAGACACATCCGTAGACGAAGAATGACGAAACGGGTAAAAAAAGAACACTGAGGCAGGGCTTCGGTTCGGAAGCCAATCTGGGAGCATATTTAATCAAAGATATGAGGTGCATCAAAGTTCAGCGGGTATCCACATTTTTAACCACCATAAAATATGGGAAGAAGGGAACTAATGATCGAACTTGATTAATATAATTTTCGCAGCGAACGTCCATACGAAGCATTCCAACACGTAAAACATGGCGCAAGTCTATCATTTGGCAGCAATTAGCAAAACGTAGGAGGCCTAGCAGAAACCGTAGCATCGCACGAAGTGTGGCGAATGCGCCGAATGCGCAAGATGGGTGTGCACGTGCTCGAACGTTGGCGTCGTGGAGACCGGGCGCTATGAACTGGAATGTCTGAAATTGGGAAATTGTACATTTTAAAGTGATTTGCGTAGGTGTAATTTCAGCAGTGTGAGGTGGCTTATCAAGGGATATAACAAGAAAACCTTAGGACAAGGTGGGGGAGTTAGGGTTGAAATCCGACGAATCAGAAACAATAGTGGTAGATTAGGCCCCTCCACAGGACAATTCAGTTGGTCACTAATTATTTTATTTCAAAAGGTCCCCTTTGACAAAATAGTGGTCGAAAGCCGAGGACTTTTTTAATGGGGTATGTCGACCCCCCTCCAAATATGTTTGCCCCTCCCCCTTGACGCAAATATAGGTACGCCACTGGTCCCCCAATGATTTTCAGAAACATACGCCCAGGCGCGCACCCAGGATTTTTCCATGGGGGGGGGGGCCGGACCGAAAAGGGCACTTGGCCGGCTCCAAAAGGGCACTTAACCGGCTCCAAAACGGCACTTTGCGGCCCGGGGCACACTGGAAGGTTTGCTGACCGGGGGGTAACAGGGCAGGGCATAGGGCAGGGCATAGGGCAGGGCATAGGGCAGGACACAGGGCAGGGCAGAGTTTACGGTACAGCATAAGGCACAGGGCAGGGTACAGGGCAGGGTACAGGGCACTTTTAGATCAAAATGGCACCTAATTGGGACAGGCATAGGACAGGAAAGGGCACAGGGGAATGTCATTTTTAGGCCAAAAGGGCAGTTTTGGGCCCAAAGGGCACCTTTGGCACAGGCGGGGCACATAAGGCAGGTGATTTTTGGGCTACATTTGGGACATTCCGGCCAAGAGGGCACTTTTCGGTCAAAAGGGCACTTTTGGCCAAAAGGGCACTTTGGTCTCATGGGGGGCGGGCCCCTGGGCCCCCCTCCGGTGCGCCTATGCATACGCCCATGGGGCAAAGCCGACATTGAGGGGGCAAATTCCCCCTCACAAGCACACAGAACAACACCGATACCCCATATAAAATCGGATGAATGATGTTTTGAAATGCATTTTATTTCTACAAACTTGTCTTCTGTGATTACAGCCTGCATGATTAGAGCTTCCCAGCTTCAATACCTTCTCAACGACGTCATTTACAAAACTGTACAGCACAGCGAAAACCATGGGCGTGGCGACGTGGAATTTGAAGGTTTTGCGTTATTTATGCATTGCCATTGTTACATTGTTGCATTGACATTTATGCATTGTTGTTCAATGCTTGTTCTTGCCGTGCATTTATTCACTGAGGATTTATTATTTTATTTTGTGTGCCAGGTGCCTTGCAGCCAGCACAAAATGTTATAAAGATATATGAATCCCTAAGATGGCGGTCAGAAAACCAACTCAATCAACTTCTCGTTGTCACCTTCGCGAAATTGCCGTCCTAGGACTCAGAAATTATCGTTTAAGCTTGCTAATGACATCAAGCTGATGGCAGTGGCGCAACCAGGATTTCAGTTCGGGGGGCAGGGTTGGAGAGCGGGCCCCCCTCATGTTTTTAAAAAGTCTGCGGGAAACATGCACTTACTTTTGAGCGGGCCCCTATGTTTGTAAAACTTCGCAGAAATAAAAGCACTTTTCCTTTACGTGCCCCTTCCTCCTGATGAACAGTTGTGATGAATGTAACTAAATTCAGTTAGACTTGGTGGACATAGAAGTGGGTCGATCAATGGGAGATATCTTTAAGATATGCTCAGCACCAGTGTAACATTGTTTAATTTACTTACGCTATGTGGGCCGCAGCTAACAGAAGTGTGGCTGGTGAGTCAGCCCACAGGTGGTGGTGACTGTCATCGGGATGTTATGACTAGATGGTGAAATTCAAACGTCTTGGTACCGACCAGGTTCCGTTTTAGATAAGCGCTGCATACCAGACTACGCCCCCAAAATGTGATAGCTTCCGTGTGATGTGACGTAGACGCGAGCGGCCATGTTGGCCGGAGGTGTGTCCTCGTATGGTCAGCCAATAGCCGGCGGCCTATAATGCAAGAATAAACGTTTTAGCCAATTACGGCTGCCGCAGGGTGGAGCCACCTCACGGCCGAGGGTACCGGCAGTGTATTGAGATATAACTCTCCGGGCGGCTTCAGCGTTCGGATCGGACAGGCTGTTAAAAATCGTTGTTTTGGTGTCGACAGAAGGTACTATTTGCTGTCGGCATCTATCACTTTTCGGCATCATTTCACACAGTATTACTCGTCTTAACTTGCAAATATAACGCCAAAAGTTCCGCCGTACTTTGGACGGGCGTTATCGCAACGCGAGTCTACTAGATTTATCACACCGCCAACGAGACTTCACTACACCAGCCCCGCCAGTTCGCTGCAATCTAGAGGCCAGTGGGAAGATCCTTCTGGTCGAGAAAGCATTAAGACATTGGTTTGTTTTGGCACTTAGGTATTTATTCACATATTACTTATTTATACCCTGGTATGGCTCAGTTCTCAGCGAAAAAAAAACGATTATTGCTATTTCGTTTGGCATGAATGGTGCACCATGCCAAGAGCAAACAAGACATCAATATGAAATCATGTTTCCTATTCTGGAACCATACTAAGAGCTTAAAAAACAATAGGAAGCCCTAACGCAGTGGAGGCCCCCTTTCAACATTGCCCCCCCCCCCACATTGAAGTATTTCGTGGTGACGCCACTGACCTCATCGTCCAATGTGAAGCCTTGTTTCATGAGGGAAATCCTTCAACAGTCAGATACAATTTCATCGTTCGTCAGATTGGACGGTTAAATTACTTTACGGCGTTGGCCGTCCGATCTGACGAAATGCGTCCAATCTGAGAAATAAAATTAATTTACGGCGTCAAATCTGACGAATATTTCCTGGGCCGATCGCAAGTCGTGTTTGTTATCTCAAACGTACTTACATGACACACTTAGGACTATTTCATAATTTCTGAACAATTCTCTATCTATCAATATGATCTTACGTTCACTTATTTTGCTCTATGATAATCATATCAGGGAAGAAAGGTGCCCATGCTCAAAATCGTCCAATCTAAGAAAAAAGCGTCCAATCTGACGAAGTGAAATAACCTAACCTAACCTAACCTAACCTAGGGGGTACACTGGAGGTTCCAGTGTACCCCCTCCCTCGAATTTATCAGCGTAACGCGCTCCTCGGCCTGGAAACGGCAATCCTCTGGGAGTCCGAACGCACGCCACGAATTTTTCGGCGAAAGGCACTCCTCAGACAAAAACAAATGGTGCCGCTCTGGGAGATCGGAGTATACCCCTTCCAAATGTTCTGGACCAAGAGCCGCCCCTCTGGAGAAATGACGCCTGCTTGGAAAAATCATAAATATGTCAGTGGTATGGTGTAGGGGGAGGGCGCTCGTACCCTCCATGGAACTTCCGCTCAATCCTCTTTGCAGATTGGTGGGTACGCCGAAGTCTGTACTCTCCCATTCAGTTGTGTAAACCACTCCACCGGGAAATATCAGCCTCATATCTAGAGAGCAAGGAGGGTGGGGGCGAAAGCAGAACCGCCCATTCTTATCTTTGGGGGTGAAACTGCCCCCTCGATGCTTGCTTCCCCACACCCGCAATAATTTCAACTTCTAGCATGGGAGCCTATGGAATGTGACAATTAAAAAAATTTGTTTGCCTGTTGCCTTCATGTACTTTGCCCCCTCCGATCCTCTTAAGAAACCAACATCGGTGGGCCGACTCTTTCGGCGAGATGGGCTCCCTCTCACAGATGCCTTCATTTCGCATCACAACTTCGGAACGGAGCGTAATAAATCAATAAGGAAAGAACGGTAAGGTTCCTCGGTCAATTCTGCATCATGTAAGGCAGCTGCAATCCTCCTGGGGTGGCTGAATCAATTGAAAAAAATGCCAATACGAAATGCGTACCCCGAACTCCCATGCACGCACGGCTTAAAACTGGTCGCGTTTCCGTGTTTTTACTTACCCTCCGCTAGGCGGCAGGTTGGTGCCGCTGATACGCGCAGATGAAAGGCGCCGACAAGGAGTTTCCAATCCAGGCGTACATCATCCATGTCTAAACTGCGTCAGTTCCCCGACCACCCCGGTCACCGCCTTGGCAGGTGACCCACCCAACAATGGACCTGTCACTCTCCGCGGTGAAGCACATGCTGCACCACACGACCGTCGGTCACATGCTCTAGAGCATAAAGTCTCCGTTCACGGCTACGTCCTGATATATACAGACGGATCCAAGACTGATTCTGGTGTTAGCAGTGCATTTGTTATTGGTTCCATGTCGCGATCATTCTCTTTACCACCCCATGCAACGGTATGCACATCGGAGCTGGTTGCCATCATCAAGGCACTCAGTTTTATTGAAGTAGGGCGGGATGCCTCGCACGTCATTTTTACCGATTCACTCAGCAGTCTGTGGGCGCTGGAGCAGTTTAACCCACCTGACCCCATTGTACAGAATGTTCTGCGGCGGCTCACATTACTGGCTCAAGCTGGGAATACTAATGTCCTCTGTTATTGTCGCAATATTGACAAAGGCTATTGTCCGAGCCATGTCGGCATCGTAGGGGATGAGACAGCGGATGCTGCTGCGAAACGTGCAGCCCATGCCCCATACCGGCGGTCTATGCCACTACCAACGAGGAAACATGACCGTTCAATTACGACCTTTGTTTTGGAAAAATGACAGAATAGCTGGAACACCTTGCAGGACAATAAATTACGAGCGATCAAGCCATGCCTTGGAGTGTGGACCTCGTCCTATCGCAGGACGAGGCGGGACAAGGTCGTGCTCTGCCGCCTCCGGCTGGGGCACACTCACCCAACACACCACCATCTGCTCTGCCGCCTTCGGCTGGGGCACACTCACCCAACACACCACCATCTGCTCTGCCGCCTTCGGCTGGGGCACACTCACCCAACACACCACCATCTGCTCCGTGGAGAGGACAGGCCAACCTGCCCTCGATGTCACGCATCGCTGTCAGTGCGACACGTTCTGATTGCATGCCCTCTGCTGGCCGATGATCGCAGACGCCTCTTTGGAGTCGTACGGTCGCTGTCACTCCGCGATCTCCTAGGTGACCACTCGCGCGCGGTAACTTCGGAACAGCTTCTTCGCTTTCTTTCAGATGTCGACCTCAGAGCTATTTATACACCTCACTGACATGTTACACTAGAAGATCGGAATGACTTGCCTGTATTCTATAAGTTCGTGTGCTACTGTTGAACCGTTTAAGACTATTGGTACCATCTAACATTGTTATGGGCGCTGTGTGATCAACGCCGTCGATGCGCCCATAAGCCCAAATAACCAACCCGGAGGCTTTTGCCCCCTATGCCGTCGGAAGCGCCCTTGCCATGAGATGTGACAAAAAAGCCACTCACACGGTGCCCCAAAATCTGTCTGATGGTGACACACCTTGATGAAGTCATGCTTATTCGTATGCTGCCGTCTGTTAATTTTTTTCCATAACTATTGTCAGGTTCTGCAGTCCGAATTTCTGGGATAAGTCGTTGTGGAATGCATTCTGCACCATGTCAGTGTTGTGCTTTGTGACGTCAGGGATACAGCAGTAGCTCTGATGGCGCAGTGCCTCGTCTTCACGCCAGTACACTACAAACGGGTGCACCGTACACTGGGACGAATCTCAGTGGAAGCCTTGAGCTGCATTCTGCACCACAAATGAATAATTTTCAGCGAAATCGTACGAGACAATCACTTCGCCCTCCCTGGCAGTGGCATTTGCGTAGGTGAAGTGCTGACCTTGTTTGTCAGCCACAAAGTGGTGTTTGGTCAGCTTCACGGTTTGCTGGCTCAAATATCGCATGCTTCTCCCTTTGGTCTAGACTATTTCTGCGAGTGTACAGCGATGCATGCTCATCGACTGTTTGTACGTAATCTCATTATCCATGTCATCATCTGAGGCTACATCATCTTCACTCTCTTCCCCTGATTTGTCCGCGAGGATAATCTCCAGACAGTTCATTATCTTCAACACGGCAGTCCTCAAAGTTGTGCATCATGCAATCACGGTTTTCCGTGCCACATACAGCGTGATCCTGGAGATCATGGTATTTGAGACCGGGAAGGCCGAGAGCGAATATGAGCAGTTTTGAGTTTTGATGGTAAGTGCACACGCACACCGAGTGTATCCCACTGCTGCCTGCCAAAACGCAATGCTTCGGACCAAGGGCAGCAAAGGCTAAGAGGCCGGTGCGAGGGTCTTCAGGGTTCTGTTTGTATAGATCATATATCTCACACAAATTTCCCAAAACAAGCCTTTTCTAAACTCTACTTTTGGTTCCATCAGCTTGTCGCACCGTCACACAGTCAGTCTTGCCGAAGCACATCTGGCTGATCTGGTCCGACTCATATAATAACTTTACTTTCACCTTAACTGCGTCCGACACCCTCAGAAATTTCCTCGCTTCAAAGGCAGCACGGTCAGCGAGAGTGAGCAGTGAGCACTGGGCACACAAACACCGCGCCACCCCTTGATTGTGCTCTTCCTGATATTTCACTACATTCGCAGATTTTTATTTTCGCGAGGAAATAAATGGTTGTGCGAATGATTTCTCGGCTCTCGCAATACGATTTTTATGTTGTGGATGGTTCTCTCCCCTTCTAATACATCGTAAGGTATAACTGATAAATCATATACTACCACAATTTGAATACATTTCTGCTATTGTGTTTAACCCTTGACCTCACGAGTTAGAACACTTGTGCAACACAACATTCAAGATCAGATGACTAACATTCTCATCCCATCACGTGCCTCGAACATCAGAAACCTTATATTCCAGTAATATACCGTTCTAAATGCATATTTATACAGGCAACGAAACTAGAGCAAAAACAACCACGAACGTCTAATTTTGAACCGAAATGTAGTTTTTGGTGCAACTCGTTTTTTTAAATATTTTTTGGGCTTCGAAAGCGAATATATCGAACTTCATTTCTACACTTTTTCAAATCGCATTGTGACTGTCCCGAAATTTAAAGTAGGTCACGTGACCTTGGGTCACGATGTCATGATTTAAAATAGCCCGTAAACGAAAATTTTCAAATGGCCAAAGGACGCAGTGGGTTAGTGTGAGTTCATCGATATATACCTTTGCACAATTCTTATTGTTCTTCATGGAGCTAAAGACCTCAAAAGACACCCTTACTAGGTGACATCTCAAAAATGCCCGAGGCTATAACTCCTTCACCGTCGACACGATCTTTCTAAAAATGACAGCTGGATTCGGCGCATCAGATAACTCCACACAATTATTTTCATCAAAATATAACATATTGGATGCTATTTTGGCCCTTTCACTTGTCGAATTCTCGTGGAATGGGCCATATATTTTATATGGTAATGTACGTATGCGTCGCCACTCTCCATATAGGTACGTGCCTGCGAAAACGGAAATTAGTCGTTATAGTCCGCGCCACGGATAGTATAAAATAAGACATTTTGGCACGCATGTAGCCAGGAGATTATTTTTCAGGAAGAGAAGAGAGGAAAATTAGGGAAAGATTTGGAAAAAAAAACTATTCCCCATTGTGAAGATTGAGCATCGGGTGATGGGTCACACGCCATGTTGTTGCCCCGGGAAAAAGACGAGGATGTGCAAAAAGTAATTTTCAAAACTCAACATGTTAACATCCGCGGTGCGGTGGCCCTGCCAGATCCGGCGACTCCTGCCAGGAGCGGATTCAGGAATTGTCATGAGGACACTTGTCTGGGGTGGCACCATTTGTCGTAGGTTCGCCTCTGCGAAAGTACTTGGAGGTAGGGGCGGACACAGGGGTAGTACTGAGGGCATGCGTCCCCATAGAAATTGGCGCCCCCTCGGCCGGGGAAAGGCTCCATTCCGGTAAGGTTCGAGTGCATCTCCATCGAAATGTTCAGGCAAACGCGCCCCTCTCCAAGGAAAAGGCACCCTTTCAGTGTGCTCGAGTGCATGCCCATCGAAGTAATCAGCCAGAGGCGTTCCATGGAAAGAAAAGGCCCCCTTAAATGTGTTTGAGTGAAACCCCTCGATTTTCTTTTCAGCCAGAGGCGCCCTTTGGAAGGTAAAGGCATCCCTCCGGGAAGGCCCAAGTGCACCCCTCAATTTTTGTAAAGCTAGTTGCGCCCCTCTCGAGACCAAGTTTCCCCTTGACAATTTCTAGACCCGCCCCTGCCAGGAGGAGTTTCTTTTCCTTGCGAGGGGAGCCTTTGACTGAGAAATCCGATGGGGTTTCATTCGAGCACACTGAACAGGCAAGTTGTTTTCTTTTTTATATATATATATATATATATATATATATATATATATATATATATATATATATATATATATATATATATATATATATATATATATAACTTCGACATAGTCCATCAACCAACCCCTGAGCTCAGCCATGTGCCTAACCCGCCACCAAGCTCCGGCTGCGCAACTGCACTGGTGTAATCCATTGTCCCTCTATTAGTACACAATATTACACGAAATTCAGCAGTATTTAATTCTAGGTAACTCATCTTACATCACGAAGTGGTTAAGCGATCGAGTTGTAAACAATATCGAGTAAACCAGGTGACTGGACGCTCCGACGTTTATTGCTTTGGTCTGACCCTTGAGGCTAACCAAAAGAGGTAAACAAAATGTCACGACTAGTCCTTGGGGTTTAAGGATGGAGGAACGTCATGATTTGAGCGTATTTTTCAATAAGCGTACAGCAAACATTAGTATGTGGGTGTCAATCTGAACTCCCCAACTGTGGCGGGTGCCACATTCTGCCGCATTGCGAGAACTAAAAACGGCTACCCGGTCTACCCGTTTGAAGAGAAAATAGCTGGTTCCTATGACCATTAGAAAATTACTTGGCTCTACCACTGGTCAACAGTGATGCTCCTAGGGGACGAGTGGTCTAGGGGTAAGATGCCCGTCTCACAATGGAAATATTGTGGGTTCGAGTCTCACCTGTTGCTACTCTTCGCCCGCGACTAATCGGCGTGAGAGATTGGCGACGATATATGACAACGGTCGACGTGTCGTAAAACCAATAACCAACCAGTGATGCTCCTAGTTGCAAATGAAGCCATCAACCTCAACTGACCTAGGATCACCGTTTTAGCACTTCACTGTCCTTGTTACGGTGAGAGTTTGAATCAGGGACAATTACTCCAGTGAATTGTTTCTTCGCCGGCTGTTAATATTCGGTGCACGTGCTGCTTTGAGTTATACAGGGGATATGACTCGTTAATTCTGCATGTGAAGAGGCGATATGAGATATTGAGAGACCAATGTGATCCTAAACTACACTTTGATCCTAATTTCACGGCTGGGTAAAAAAAACGTCAATGCACGGCCATTGCACTTCCATAGTCGATTGTTGCCAAATTGAAATCCAAGACTTGCTTTGGAAAGTTATCTATTAACCCTCAATTGAACTTGAAGTGCGAAAGTCGTGGTTCGATTCATTCTACTTGTAGCAACAATCACGCTTTGTTCTGCGGCTATAGCACAATGGGGAGGGGGGAGTGCGAATTGGTGAACAGTGGCAGCGGATGCTATCGGCTGGCAAAATGCTCTCCACAGGCGACGAGCTAAACATGCAGCTAATCACAACTCCGACAAAGTATACTAGGAGGTCAATCGTTTTGAAGCATAGCGGCGAAATGGGGGGGGGGGGCACCGAAGCACGGTGTTCCCTTAAATCAGAACATTTAACATTCAACCCTTGCCATTCACTGGAAAGAATCGACCAAAAACTGTTCGGTGCACCACCCTTAAATTAGAATTTCGCGCCGCTGATGAGCGCTAACATAACATACTGCTATCCGTAGGTTGCATGACTATTCGAAGCATGTGCACAACATACGGAAGTCAGCCCTGGGGTCTACGGTTATCCCAACGGCGTCTAATAGTCATCGTCGTCCTCATCTTCACTAACTCCCCTCTCCACCTCTTCGTAATCCTTCTCCAGAGCGGCCAGGTCTTCTCGCGCCTCAGAAAACTCTCCTTCCTCCATGCCTTCGCCAACGTACCAATGCACGAAAGCGCGCTTGGCGTACATCAGGTCGAATTTATGGTCCAGACGACCCCACGCCTCCTTGATAGCGGTGGTGCTGGAGAGCATGCAGACGGCGCGCTGCACCTTGGCCAGGTCGCCGCCGGGCACCACCGTCGGCGGCTGGTAGTTGACGCCCACCTTGAAGCCAGTTGGACACCAGTCGACGAACTCGATGGTACGTTTGGCCTTCATGGTGGCGATGGCGGCGTTGACGTCCTTGGGCACCACGTCGCCGCGGTACAGCAGGCAGCAGGCCATGTACTTTCCCGTGCGTGGGTCGCACTTGACCATCTGGTTGGCCGGCTCGAAGCAGGCTTGCGTGATTTCCGACACAGACATTTTCTCGTGCGCTGCCTTCTCAGCCGAGATGACGGGCGCATACGTCACCAGCGGGAAGTGGATGCGCGGGTACGGCACCAGGTTGGTCTGGAACTCGGTCAGGTCGACGTTGAGCGCGCCGTCGAAGCGGAGCGAGGCGGTGATGGAGGAGACGATCTGGCCGATCAGCCGGTTCAGGTTCGTGTAGGTCGGCCGCTCGATGTCTAAGTTCCGTTTGGCAAGTTGATAGATGGCCTCATTGTCAACCATAAACTCGACATCGGCATGATCAAGTGTGGTGTGCGTGAAGAGGATGGCGTTGTAGGGCTCGACCACTGCCGTTGCCACCTGCGGCGCCGGGTAGATGGAGAAACACAGCTTACTCTTCTTGGAGTAGTCGATGCTGAGGCGCTCCATCAGCAGCGACGTGAAGCCGGAGCCGGTGCCGCCGCCAAACGAGTGGAACAACAAAAAACCCTGCAGACCAGAGCACTGGTCAACCATCTTCCGGACGGCATCCAACGTGGTATCGACGATCTCCCTCCCGATGGTGTAGTGGCCGCGTGCGTAGTTATTGGCCGCGTCCTCCTTGCCCGTTTGCAGCTGGGACGGGTGGAACAGCTGGCGGTAGGTTCCCGTGCGGATCTCGTCGACCACAGTTGGCTCCAGGTCCACGAACACGGCGCGAGGCACGTGCTTGCCGGCACCCGTCTCCGAGAAGAAGGTGTTAAAGCTGTCGTCGGCAACGCCGAGCGACTGGTCCGAGGGCATCTGGCCATCCGGCTGGATGCCGTGCTCCAGGCAGTAGAGCTCCCAGCAGGCGTTGCCCATCTGGACGCCGGCCTGGCCGATGTGGATGCTGATCACCTCACGCATTGCGGCACAGTATACACGACTCTAATAGGGCGGCTCGTACCGGAAACCAGCTGACACCAGAGACAGAGCACCAGGTTGGATGGAGCCTCTAGCTCGTCCCAGTGCTGACAGTCGGCTGGTGCAGCCGACGGAATCCCAACACCGTAGACGACGCTCTTCGGGTAGCCCGAACGGCCGGACACAGAGCCGACACCATGGTACGGCCGTCAACAGCCGGACCCAGGCGGTGCAAGTTGCTCAGCCGGCCTCGACTGCTACATGGTCGCGTGTCAGCCACTGTAGTCCACCGGTGTTTTGGTCGGTTGCTAGGAGATGGCAATTCCACACGGTAATCGAATAATTGATTTCCGACGATACAATACGTCACACATTATGGCTGCACAGTACCAGGCACCGCCTACGATGACCCCACTAGGCTCCATTAGCCCCATGTTTCTGTTGTGTTTCTGATGCACTTTGGTCGCAGAAATAGCGCGATAATTGCTAATGGTACGGTACTATGGTATGGCGCAGACCTGTTGCGCTGCTGGCGCTGCCCTTGCCACAACTTATTGGGATGGTGGGTCGTCAGGACGACCATGCAATAGGCGTTGCTATGACGGCTTCTATGCGTCATACCCCGAAGGACCCGAATAACTGGGGCATTCCACGACAGATCGACCAGGGCCCGGCACCCTCATGTCTCAGATTTTAAACAAAATTTGTGTATAGGGTGATCTTACGCTCTGAATCCACCTGTGCAAATTTTACTTTGATCAGGTCAACGGTTCAGGAGTTATAGCCTCGGACATTTCTGGAAGGTCACGCTGCAAGGTTATGTTCGGTAGCCGATAACTAAGTTAATTATCAGTGAAAATATAAATATCCAGACATTTTTGAACTCGCAATGAGTCAAGGAATCTAATACTGACAATATTTGTAATATGAGATGAATAACACAAGAGTTACCCCATCACCTCAGGTCACGTGACCTCCGGTGACCTCGATGCCCATTTTTTGTTATTGACAGAATGGAAGGACTATGTTTTTGCTTGATATATAGCAAATACAAAATAGGCGTTTTTTTATAAATCCTTATTTGGAGAGCGCAAACTTTACCATTTTAGAAGTCTTTCGAAGATTGAGCTACTAACTCGGTTGCCTCTCCGTCCAAAATCGAGATGCGCTTTGATAACACGCAACAACGTGTTCTCTAGCATTGTGTGGATTTATGTCCTTTAATGTACTTATTTACCTCCAATATCCAGTTATCTATATAAGATAAAAGGCGCCTACTGATGTCAGAAGTGGCCATTGGCCTCCACTGAACTGTGGTCGGCAACAGTAGCCTATGTTTTGTTATATCCAGTTATTTCGCTGAGTAAATGCGTCTCAATTTCGCTCGCCGAGACCACTTCCTGACATTTGTTAATGCTTGTATTCTCAAAGAAAACACGATCCGTAGAGATGCATGATGACAATATATACACCATGGTTACACAATAATTGTATGTTTAGAACAAACATGCATCCAACTGAGAAATAAGAAGGTACATCACGTCACAGCCATGCCTCGTCAGAAGTGCATCGAAGTACCGTTTGCATATTTGAGGGCGTGGAAACGATCCAAAGTTTTTGTTATATACCCAAAGACAGATCAACACACAAATCTGCAAGTAGCTGCGATAACAAACCATGTTTCGTATGTGCACCAATTGTTTTTGTCTCGTGTCTAGCTTGTCTTTGTCCACCTATCGTGACACTTTCACAAGTCCCTCGTCCTTCGACAATACATGTACCAAAACATTCGTAACATCAGCAGGCGAGAACTTGTGAAATATTTGTGTTCCCTTGACGGCGAGAGCTTTCGTAAAGCGACCTGCGAGGCTCGCAGTGACCTTCTCCACCTCTCCCTTCGTGACAAAGCAGCTCTGAGACAGGTCTCACAATTTCTCGCAAACATAGCCAGCTCTCGGAACTCCCCTTAGCTCTTAGGTGGCTTTGTTCATCCCCAGTGTTCCTCCCAAGCCTCAGAAATATCACAGTCCGGTCCGCTCTAGCTCTCAGGGGATCTCCCTACTCCTCAAGTTTTTTTTTCGGGCTGGCAATGACATTCTAGCTCTGGAATTGGCTCTCAGTATTCCTCACAACGATTGCTAGTCCTTGGGGAATCTTTAGATCTCAGAGTCTCAGTTCGGCTCATAGGGACCCCTTCCAAGCCACTTGGGCATCCCAGTCCAGTCCCATCTAGCGCTCAGTGACCATTTCCAATCGTCAGTGGTCTTCTCCAGCTGTTAGGGTCCTTCCTAGTCCTTGACAGTCTTTCTAGCTCTGACATTGGCCTCAGTATTCCTCACAATAATCGACCTAGGCACTCTTCTTAGCTCTCAGGGAACTCTATTCATCCTCAAGTTAGTTAGTTAGCTATTAGTGTTTTTGGGCGCATCATATTATTCGCCCTCAAGGGCCTTCTCATGCTGCTATGGATCCTTCCTAGTTATCGGCAGCTCTCGTGGTTTCAAGAGCATTCTAGCTTTGAGGCTGGCCCTCGATATTCCCCACCTCAATTGCCAGCCAACAAATACTTTTTCCTCTCGGATGGCCTTGTTCGTCCATTAGGGGCCGTTCTCAACATCAGAAGAATCCCAGTCCAGTACTCTCTGACTCTCAGGAAATCCTCTGCATCACTCAAGGCCCTCTCCTGCTTGTACGGGCCCATCACAGTTCCCAATAGTACTGTCCAGCTCTCATCTCGGGGAATTTCAGATCTGAGATAGGCCCTCACTAGTCCTCTTCAGCTAGCATGGGTCATGCTTATCCCTCAGGTGCCCTTTAAGACCCAAAGAGCATCCCAGCCTTCTCAGACCCTCACGTGCCTGTTTATTCTTCAGCCGTTAGGGGCCAATTCCAACTGATATTGCTCTTTCCAGCTGGTATAGGCATTCCAGCTCTCGGGCGGGTCCTCTCTTGTCTTCACGGCCCTTGCTAGCCCTCAGTGTGGACCTCTTCACCTGTCAAGGACACTTCTACACAAGCTATTCGATGTACTTCAACATTTCTTCGGTTATATTTCTGCCCCTCAGGGCGGTCGCGTGGAGGGCCCCATTGGACTCGACAGGGAGCGGGTACCCCTTCACCCCTTGGAAACGCCACTACTGCGTAGCAGCCCGGGCCCCTCCGTGGGCCCAGGAGCCCTTTACGCAGCACCGGGAACCCTCCGCTCCAGCCCGAATCGTCTCCGAAGCTCGGGTCCTCTTTATCGGCCTGAGGCCCGCTGTCAGCTCTGAGACCCTCTCCATCAGCGTGAGCCAAAGCCGACCCAGTGGCTCTGCACGTCCGACCCAGGACCATCCGTCGGCTCAGAGAAACTCTTTCACGGCACAGCACACTCTCCGTCCGGTCGGAATCTCCTCTTCAAAAGCATGTGCCTCCTCTATCATGCAAGGGGTGCCTGTGCAGTTCCGTCCCTCATCGGCCCAAGGGCCTTCATGCCGGTTCTGGGCTCTCCCCGACGACCCGGGTACTCCAACGGCTAGGGGTCCACTTCATCGACACAGGGGACCTCGTTAGCGATCCAGGGCCTTCCCTGTCAGGTCGGAGGCCCTCTTTCAACAGCTTGGGCCACTTCCGTCGGCCCAAGGGCCCTTTCTGGCGGCCCGAGATCCCCTGCGGCAACTAGCCCCCCCCCGTCATTTCAGGGGCCCTCTTTGACGATCCAGGGCCTTTTCCGGCAAGCCGGAGGGGTTCTTTCAAACGCTTGGATCCTGTCCATCATCCGGGGCCCTTTCCTGGCTTGGGCTCTGCTGACAGCCCGGCCTGGCCGAGTTAGAAGTTCAATCCTCGATAATCGTCACATATGATAAAGCTTGCGCTCTCCAAACGAACATTTTTTAAAGTAAAAACGCGATTATTTTTATTTGTTATATGTCAAGCAAAAATATGGTCCTTCCATTGTGTCAATCTTAAAAAAGTTAAATTTTCACGGGCACCGAGGTCACCGGAGGTCACGTGACCTGAGGTCATGGGTAACTTTTCAATAATTTATCACATGTAAAAATATTACCCGAATTTAATTCATTGAAACCTTGCGAGTTCAAAAATATCTGGACATGCATATTTTGAACGAAATTTAACATAGCTATCGGCCGCCGAGCGTAACCTTGCAGCGTGGCCTTCCATAAATACCCGAGGCTATAACTCCTGAACCGTTGGTTGGTTATTAGGGTTTCAGGGCGCATCAACTGCATTGGTTATACAGCGCCCATAACCGCGCCCTCCTGAACCGTTGACCTGATCGAAATAAAACTTAACAGGATGGTTCAGGGCATAGGATAATCAAATGCATCAATCATTTGCTCAAAATCTGAGACATGAGGGTGGACAATCACCACTTTGCCTGGTCCACTTGTCCTATAATTCCCCAGTTATCGTACGTAAAATGTATGAATAATATACAGCTTTTGCATTACTACTTTTTAAAACCATCCATCATCCACACAATGCCGGAGAACGCGTTGGTATGTTATCAAACTGCATCTCGATATTGGACGGAGGGACGGCCGAGTTAGTAGCTCAATCCTCGAAACTCTTCAAATATCGTAAAATTTGCACTCTCCAAATGAGGATTTATAGAAAAAAACGCCTCTTTTGATTTCCTATATATCAAGCCAAAACATGGTCCTTCCATTCAGTCAATTAAAAAAGCAAAAATTTCACGGGCATCAAGGTCACCGGAGGTCACGTGATTTGAGGTCATGGGGTAAGTCTTTTATCATTCATCACATATTACAAATATTGTCAGAATTGGATTCCTTGAATTTTGCAAGTTCAAAAATGTCTGGACATTTATATTATGACTGATAATTAACTTAGTTATCGGCCACCGAACATAACCTTGCAGCGTGACCTTCCAGAAATTATCGGGGCTATTACTCCTGAACCGTTGACATGATCGAAGTAAAATTTGCACAGGTGGATTCAGAGCATAAGATAACCCCATACACCAATTTTGGTGAAAATCTGAGACATGAGGGTGGACAATCACCCGTTTGCCTGGTCGATTTGTCGTGGAATGGGCCAAACTGGGCCAACTAACACTGGCCTCGCGAGTGAAGACGTGGTTGCGAGTGAAGGCGAAGCCCGACCTAACCTAACCTACGTACAATCGGGCTCAAAATATCCTTGGTGTTGCCAGGTGGTCGGCCGCAGCAGCCGTGTCAAGCGGGTTAGTCTAGACTGCTAGTTTTTGGCGAAATCCTCGCAATGTGGCCCTCAGGTCTCAAACGAAGTTGAACCTCATGGGGAAGACTGGTCAGTAGTCCCCCTGCCAGTGACAACGGTAGCCGTCTGGGTTATGCACGTTTCTGGTATATCCCACCAAGTGTCGTCCGTTTCAGCTCTAGGCTGTGCATAGCTATATCGCAGCACATAACTCAACGCAAGCCGTGGTGGGTCAGGGCGCATGAGCGGCTTCAGGGACAGGGCTTCGCGTGGTGGGTCAGGGCGCATGAGCGGCTTCAGGGACAGGGGTGCATGCGAGCCAACAGCGCGGATGCATGTTTTCTACAAATGGTTGTAAACTGCATGTGATGCATCGACTCTTTTTGGGGATGGAGGAGTCTGGGTTGAAAATACACACGAAACAATTTTAAACGAGGTAGGTGGCACAGACAACAAAATAAGTGATGCTTCGAACCACGTTACACCCTTGATGAGTACCAGGGGAACACGTGAGCCGCCAATGGCTGTCTGTACATTAGTTACTACAGTTGTCAGATAGTTGTTAGCGTTCAGTGGGCCATAATGCCGACCGATATCCAGAAGTCTAGTTTAGTCCAGCCTAGGCTGTCTGGTGGAACAGGGGTTCCCAAAGTAAGAACTGCAGAAGAATTGGGAGTTGCTCGCGAAACTGCTAGGCTTTAGTGGAGAAGATACCAGGAAAAAGGAGACAGGATTGCGGTCAAGAAAGAAGAGGTGCGGCAGAAAATGCGTATCTACCCAGGGAGAGGACAAGGCAATGGTCTCGGTAAGCTGAATTATTGATATAGCAATATGTTCATATATTGCGATCCCTTATCATGTAAAAGAAGCTCTTAAAACGTCTACTCATTCACCGCTATCATGGAAAGCCCTGAGGTGAGGCTCTCCAGACCCTCCCCGTCCGGCAAGGGATATATATATATATATATATATATATATATATATATATATATATATATATATGCACATATATATACATATATACCTATATACATATATATATATATATATATATATATATATATATATATATATATATATATATATATATATATATATATATATATATATATATATATATATATATATATATATATATATATATATATATATATATATATATATTACACCTCCCTCTCGCATGGCTTGTGTGGGGGGGGTCTCTCAAAAGCCTCTCCCTTCAGGTTTTCCGTGTGGCGGCCTAATGAACAGACGCCGAGAGAGGACGTTCCAATAGCTTCCAATACGTCTGTTTTGCATATTCTGTAAAAACTCAGGTCCAGGTTATAAAAAATAATCGACCTGGGACGGGTCAAAGTGAGTGATGTTCCAAAATCGTCAAATTACCGCCATTCGAAGTAAGTGCATCATATAATGTAATGTGCTGTAATGTAATGTATTTCGGATCCTCCCGAGCAGGGTTTTTCAGTTTCCGTTACAGTAGTGCACTAATGTGCAGCACAAGCCATCATCACGACCATACACGATAACAACGAGTGGTATCACAGTGCTGATGTAAGCGATGTTCCGGAGGCCGGAAATTAGAGCCCGGACATGCGCAGCATGACCGAAAGCCTCCGTCTGAAAACATTGTAGCCACCTGAGATCCTCACATCTGGAGGCAGATTGTTCCACGCTCGGCAAGCTCTCGGTATGAAGGAGCGGCGCGCGAATTCTGTGCGGCACCGGTCGTGGTACCTTGAGCTCACCGTTAGCCGTGGCCCTGGTGCTCCGTTGCGACACAGTTAAGCGACAGTCTAGTTGACCGCCAATGAGTTCTGGGCCAGTGAACTCGTTTATAATTTTGAAAACTGGGTGAGCATCTTCTTCGGATATGAAGTCCTCGAATTTGAGCCATCCTAGTTCTATCAACGTTGGCGACACATGATCCCGGTAGTGCAAGCCTTGCACCAAAGATGATGCATTTTTGAATGCGTCGTTTCTGGACTCTGCTACAGCTTCCCCAGACAGACACACAATATCTTATGTGGGGGAATACGAGTGCCTCAATTAGCACCCGTCCCGTAATGTGAGAAAACTTATGACGCAGTCTAGCGAGTTTTTAGAGCTTAGCAGTTTTTAGAATGGTGAGTTTTCACATTTAGGGGCACTGTCCTTTGTACGCGTCTCCCATCGATGGTGTACGTAAACGCAAAGAGTGTGATTTTTAATGCCCGCCTAGCTTCCTCCGGTTCCGAAAATTCCGCTTCGACGCCACCATCAAATTTCAACCACCATCGGTGATTGCTGGTTGATTTTTTTTTGATCCGGTGTGTGGCAAACCAAGATTGGCAGGCTGACAGACTGGGGCAAAGAGAAACGCAATAAATTAAAATACATGGTATGGTGTTTGTCCTCAGGGCCCAACTCCAACACAAAGGTGATCAGTAACCTCAAACATCTCGGTAGTACACGTCGTGCACCCTTAGAATATCTGCCACTTGGAACGAAATGCTACAACTACATCATGTGGCACCCGGCTGAAACGGAATGTAAGCGCTTATTTTGGGAACCAACAATTCAGTGCAAAATATCCGACAGGTGACAACACACGGCACCTCATAAAGTCATAATGTGTTCAGACCTAAGAGCCACAAGGGCTATCCTGAATTCAATTCGATGATCAGTTCTCTTCTTCCCACGTTTTCTGGTGGCTAAGAAATCCAGATAACCGCTGAGCTTTGATGCACCCCATCTCTTTGGTTAAATACGCTCCCAGATTGGCCACCGAACTGAGGCTCTAGTTAGGTGTTCTTTTTGGAACTTTCCGTTTTTCTTTGTCTACGGATGTGTTTTAGGGCTCCAGCCAATCTTTGTTAGGGGCCCGGCACATCTTTGCGACCCCGGATCTTTTTCTTAAGTTTTGTTGCTTTGTTGTGCACCGATGATATTTTTTTAGGTATCGACGCGTTTTCGCAGACGCCGAAGTGTGTATTTAGTGCTCGGTATTTTTGCTCCTTTTCTAGGACCATGTCGATTTTTAGGGCCCCATGCGTTCTCAAAGCCCCGGTGTGCCTTGAGGGCCCCGGGGGGGGGGGGAGTTATTTTTTTTAGGCGTGCCGGACCATGAAGGTCATTTGCGCCGCCTTTAAAGCGAGTACGTTACATGTCTGTCTATAAAGCGAGCGTTTGTGATCAAGGTGCAGGCAAGTGGACATTTACGTTAAGGAATTCTACGTTAGTTTGCGTGATATTTTAGGTGCTGAAGGCGAGGGTCTGGGTTGGGGACAGCTCCCTGATGTCTAAATGGTTTAGTTTTACTTTACTCCTCCACAAAATAATTCGTAGTTTCGGTGAGGGTGGGAGTGTTTTGAGACTGGCGAGAAGTTGATTTTGCAAGGGTGCCGGCTTTAGCCTACTCTTATCGAAGAGCACCGAGGGATCTTTAACGTGCGAACAAGGAGGTAATTGTTCACACCGCCTATCACGCCGGCCGCCGCGTGTTAGTTGTTAGTAGCGGGTTAGTCTAAGCATGCCACGCAGGGTTGTCAGTTGGGTTAGTACGGTGTTTTGAAATTCGGCTCTTCTACGTCCGCTGTACCTCTGGGTAGCCGTTTACGTTATGAGTTGCTAGGCAAATCGGCTCATCTACGTCCGATGGCTCCTCTGGGTAGTCGTTTTACGTTATGCTAATTTTTATTATTATTTTTGTTTATGTTTTCCTAAAGCAAGTCGGCTCATCTACTTCCGACGGCACCGCTAGGTAGCCATTTATTTCTAATTGAGAAGCAAATCGGCTCATGTACGTCCGACACCATGCGGGGATGGCTATTTACGTGTTTCCTACGAGTGTTTCGGGGTCATGCATTGCGAGTTGATGTGAGTGTTGGTGGTGTGGTGCTTACAGTGCTCCTGCTAGTTTTGTGGCATACAGATATTCATATAGCAATTGAAGGAGTTCTGGGTGCTTGTCACCGGGAAGCGATGGAAGCGATAGGGTGATGCCCTCTTTTTGGCAGAATGCCTTAAGTGGTTGTCTTTGAGAGCTAAAGCTACTACAGTCTAGCATGATGTGGCCTATGCTTAACGTGGTGTTGCAGGTGCCGCAGTGCGGTGTTGTATATTGGTCACCCTCTAATTGAGGCTGTGTTAGTTTTGTGCAACCGGTTCTAAGTCTAGTGAGGATGACCTCTTTTTGTCGGTGAGATTGATTTGATGTGTTCCATGTACCTATTGTTGGTTTGATTGCGTGGGTGTGGTTGGATTTGTGTTGTGTTGAGTTGTTTTGTGTCCATTTGTTATGTTGATGTTGGCGAATGTGGCGTTGTAGTAGTGCTTTGCAATCGTCTATCGAATGCTCCAAGCTAGGGTAAGTGTTCAATGCTAAGGCTTACTTTGCGAGCCGGTCTGCTTCTTCGTTACCTGGGATGTTGGCGTGGCCCGGAATCCAGAGGAAGGAAAAGTTCATATTTACGTTATGGGCCACGAGTTGTTGGATTCTATCAATGCAGTGATGTGGACAGTCGTGGGTGTTGCTAATTGACTGGAGGACAGATTTGGAGTTTGAGCAAATTACTACGCTTCTAGCTTTACGTCTCATGGGAATGGTGATAGCGGCCAGAATGGCCATTGCTTCAGCGGAGTAGATGGAGAAGTTATCCGGTAGACGCTTGGAAAGTCTGAGACCTGGTCCAGTGATGCCGATGCCTACCTTTGCCTCGTGTTTCGACCCATCCGTGAATACGAGTGATTTGTGTTTGTTGTCATCGGCGAACTTGTGGAAGAGGCCAAGCATTTCCGCTGATGTGACAGTGTATTTCTTCTCCGAGAGCAAGTACTCGACCTTTGGCTGACTGAAAGTCCAAAATGGCCTAGTGGGCGGTCTAGTTGCAGTGGATGGCATTGCGAAGTTTAGATCTGATAGAGCCGTGGAAATTTGAATGCCATATGGTGGAAGTTTGCGCGCAAATCGGCTCTTGTCGTATCTGTCAAGCGTAAAGCAGCGCTGTGCTGGATGATTTTTAATGGATTTGATTTGGATGTGGTAGCGGCACAGCTGTTGTGTCCTCCGGACGTGTAGTGGGGGCGTGTCTGAGTCCACTAGAAGACTGGCTATCGGTGTGGTGCTGAGGGCACCTGTGGCTGCTCTGATGCATCTGTTTTGGATGATTTCTAAATTTCGGCTCTGGCTTTCTGAAATGGTGGCAAAAATGATGCTGTTGTATTCTAGGATAGGTCGAATGATTGATGTGTACAGTCGCAGTAGTGTTTTCCTGTCTCCGCCCCAGTCTGTGCCTGCAGGTGCACGTAGTATGTTGACGCGCTTCGCGCATCGCTTCGAGATGGCGGTGATGTGGGTCTTGAAACCGAGTTTTTCCCTTAAATGCACTCCTAAGAACCTAAAGCATTTCACCTGTTCGATGGCTTGGCCATCCATTTTAAGTACAGTTTTGGGTGTTGGGCGGAGACGACTATATGTGACGGTGGCCGCTTTTTCTACGGACAGGGTGAAGCCCCAAGTTTTGCACCACTTTGCAATGTGGTCTAGTCCTGCTTGAATGTTTTTTTTTCAGCTTTAAGGAAACATTGTGATGTTGTCCAAATGGCTATGTCATCCGCGAAAAGTGAGTATTGAAGTGAAGTGTCAGTGTGGTCAGCAAGTATGTCGTTGATCATGATGATGAAGAGGCTCGGTGAGAGCACGCTCCCCCGAGCCAGACCCTGCTCCTGTGTTGTGGTGTTTGATGTGACACTGCCGCATCGGACCTTAAGGGTCCTGTCTCTAAGGAAGTTGAGAATGAAGTGCGCCATGTGTCCGCGTAGGCCTATCTTGTGGAGTTTGTATGGCAGTGCGGATTTGTGTACTCGGTCGAATGCGGCAGTGATGTCCAAGTAGGCAGCTACTGTTGTGCGTTTGATGCGTAGACCACTTTTTATGTCATGCACCAATCTAATGAGATTGTCTGTAGTTGATTTTTGACGCTGGAAGCCGCACTGAAATTCGTCGAGCAGGTCGTTGAGTTTCAGAAATTGCCTCAATCGTGTGTTGACCATGCGTTCGACTAACTTGCTAGCACAGCTAGTAAGTGAGATGGGTCTATAACCTTTTGGGGTGGAGTGATCTTTGTGCGGCTTTGGCAATGGAATGACTACGCTCTCTCGCCAGAATGCGGGAAACGTGTCGCTTTCGTACAGTTCATTTATGGCCGCTGGTAGGTACGTTAGAGAGTTTTTGCTAAGACGTTGAAGAAACTGGTAATGGATGTCGTCCGGCCCAGCCGACGTGATTCCACACTTGCTGAGGGCGAGGTGTAATTCGTGCATAGTAAACGACTGATTGTAGATTTCTCTATTGCTAGAGCTAAAATTTGCTTTGGAGGCAAGGGCGTCTAGAGCGCTTACTATAGTGGTGTCGTAGTTGCTGTTGCCAGATACGCTGGCGTAGTGTAGTTTAAAGTGGTCTACGACTTGTTGTGGGTCAGTGATGTGCTGTCCTTTCACCGTCAGCTGGGGGAAGGCGCCTGGTGGTGGGCGTTTCAGGTTGAAACGCTTCATCAGGTCCCAGATTCTGCCGGTAGAGGTGAACCTATTGAATTGAGAGGCAAAAGACTGCCAACAGTTTTGTCGTGCTGTTCGAATTGTGTACCGGCAGTGTTTTTGAGATTGTCTGTATGCTGATAGGTGTGCTTCGCACACGCATCTTTTGAATTGTTTGTGGGCACGGCGCCGTGCGGCGATTGCCCTTTGACAGTCCGGGGTCCACCATGGCGTAGATGCCTTTTTCCTAGGTTAGTTACTTTTTGGGACTGAGTCTCGTGCTGCTGAGCCGATGGCCCTTAGGATTCTCTCGATCTTACTGATCTCTGAAGTTGTTAGGTTGAGGTCCACCTGTTCCTCGAATTTAGCCCAGTCCGCTCTTTTCAAGTTCCAAGGTTGTCTAAATAGCTTAGTGTGGTGGATAGCGTCCGTGCTGAGCATAATTGTGATTGGGTAGTGGTCGCTCAGCCCGTGAACGTCTGAAACTGACCAGTCAAATAGTGAGCTAAGTCGTTGGGAGCAGCACGTTAAGTCAATGCAACTGTTCGATCCTCCTAAGGTCGGGTTGTAGCGGGTGGCGGCCCCGGTGTTAAGAAGTACTAGGTTGTGGTCCGAAATAAACTGGTGAATTTCGCGCCCTCTAGCGTCAGTTGGTCGGTTATTGGTTTTACGACACGTCTACCGTTGAGTCATATAGCGTTGCCAATCTCTCACGCCGACTGGTCGCGGGCGAAGAGAAGCGACAGGTGAGATTCGACCCCACAATCTTTCCATTGTGAAACGAGCATCTAACCCCTAGACCACTGGTCTGCACGCTTCCCCAGGAGGGGTGTTTAGCATTAAAGTCTCTCATAATAAGAACTGGTGGAAGGGCCTGAAGCAGCAAGTCGCTCAGCTCCAGTGGTGTGGGGGTTTCAGCTGACGGCGAGATGTATTGTGAAATGACTGGTTTGGCAATGGACAATTTTGAGGCTGACTGCTACACAATTCAGGGGAGTATTTGACGTTACTCGACGGTGAGGTATGCTGTTTGAAATGAGTATGGCTGCGCCCCATTTCCTATTTGGGCCGTTTACGTTGTCGACATGCCAAGTGTAATCTGGGATTTTGTTCCAAGTGGCGTCAGAATCTCGAAAGTGAGTTTCTTGGATCGCAGCTAGTAATGGTTTTTGTTGCAAGAATTCAGATTTGAATTCTATGAACTTGCCTGGAAGGCCTCCTGTGTTCCACTGCAGAAAGTCCCATTGCCGAAAGCGCTTAGTGACTGTTGGTGTTCCTATACTGGGGTGGTGTCGGTGTCGAGTTGGGGAGAAAGGTTGAACCGGTGAACGGAGAGAGGGTTGGGAGGTGATCCAGGCAGGCGTGGTAGGCTGGACCTGGTCGCACAGGTTCTGAGAGGTGATTGGGTAGAGTGGCGGCGTGATTTGCGCTTGGGAAGCGCGGTGGGTTCGGGTGGGATTCGTTGGTCTGGAGTTGTGGGTTCGACTGGCTTTGAAGGAGTGGTAGATTCAGTCTGAGTGCTGGCCTCAGACGAGGTTTTGGAGTGGGTTTGGGTGGGTGTGCAGGAGGTGGTGGGAGGTTCGGTTTGGCAGGATGTGGTGGCCGTGGACTTGTCTGGGTGGATGTTGTGGTGGCCTTGGTTCTAGGCCTTGGCTTGGGCCGGCCGGAAGGGTGTGGTAGGGGCCGAGGCCCTGGAGGAGAGAGTTGAGGGAAGGCTTCAGGGTGGCGAGGTGGGCCCTGGCCGGTTGGTGGCGCGAAGGGGTATGGCCAGGTCCCGTGGGGGATGGGTGGGCACCGGTGGAGGATGGGGTGGGGACTGTGTCTGGGTCTGATGTGTGGTGGAGGAGGGATAAGGCGGGTGGATAGTGGGATGGTGGTGGGCATGGGCCGGGTCTGAGATGGGGTGGGAAGGGAAGAAGGCCCATTCCTCGGTGGGGTGGATGTGGGAAGCCGGGCCCGCGGTGGAAAGGGTATGGGAGGAGGTCGGGTCGAGGGTGATGGGGATGTGGATAAGTGCCAGGTCTGAAGTGGAGTGGATGTGGGAGGAGGCCTGGTCCTCGGTGGGGTGGGGTGGGAAGGAGTGGTGATCGGTGAGGTCGAGGGGCGGTGGGCCGGGGAGGTCGGGGATCGGTGGGGCGGTTGGGACGAAGGTCGGAGGAGCGGTGAGAAGGGAGGTGTGCCGGGCTCCGGGAGCCGGCTGCTGGTGGGATGGTTGGGCGGGTGGGAGCTGGTGTAGGAGGGGGTGTGGGTTTAGGTGTGGAGAGCGTCGCTGCGTAGCTTCGCCCGGCGGTAGGTGCGGTGTGGAGAGGTGCAGTTGTGGCTGTGTGAGTGTCAGTGGTGGTGTGGCGTAGGTGCTGTCGTGCTGTTGCGTGTGGTACCCGATGAGTTGCCGCATACCGGCACACCTCCCTCTGGTATATCCACTTGGGGCAGTCGGGGTCGGTGGCGGGGTGCGGCCCATCACAGCCTGCACACTTCCTTTCGGAAGAGTTGCAGTCGGATGCCGCGTGGTGACCGGCGCACTGGCTGCATCTGGGAGTTGGTGACGCGCATGCGCGTTCGCCATGTCCATAACGCAAACAGAACCGGCACCGTAGTGGCAGAGGCACGTAGAGGCGAACGTCGTAGGCCTTGTTGTGTATGTGGACGTGTGATGGTAGGTGTGGTGAGTGGAAAGTCAGTATTATAAGTTTATGAGTCGAACGTGCCTCCCATTTAATCTGGCTGATTGTAACTGTGGCATCCAGGAGGGCTGAGGCGTCGAATAGTGCGGCGATGCTGTCAAATGGTAAGCTATCCAGCTCTGGGGCGCAAATGTAGCCCCGGCTGGTGTTCAAGGCGCGGTGTAACGTGAAGGAGCAGCGCTGGTTGTTAAACGTGGTTGTGTTTAGTCAGTAGCGCAACCAGGGGGGGGGGGGCAAGGGCCCATGACCCCCCCCCATAAATGTTTTGGGGGCCCGCGAAGCGGGCCCCTGGATCGGAGTGGGCCACCCTACTCAGAGCCCTGGCTAGGGGCCCGCGAAGCGGATCTGTGGCTCGAATCAGGGGCCCTTTGAACCAACTGAAAATCTGGGGGCCCGTTTTAACCAGGGCCCGCCTCGAACCGGGGACCCTGATAAAGAAAAAGTGCTTTTATTTCTGCGAAGTTTTACAAACAGGGGCCCGCTCAAAAGTAAGTGCATGTTTTCCGCAGACTTTTTAAAAACACGAGGGGGGCCCGCTTGCGAGGGGGCCCGCTCTCCAACCCTGGCCCCCCCGAACTGAAATCCTGGTTGCGCCACTGTGTTTAGTAGTTTGTGTGTCCGCGCTGCTCTGTGTTTGGACTATGATGTGTGTGGTGTGCATGTGGACCTTGAAGTGTGTCGAATTAAGAATGTGTCTGAGTGTCCTCTAGAGAGTGAAAGGAGACTCCTGTGTGATGTTGTGTCCTGTCTGTGTACGTACCTATTAGGTAGGTGCCTTGTGTGGTGCTGGCGGCGTCCGCCATGGTGTGTAAGGGTTTGGTCCCAACCCCCGCAAGTGTCCCTCCTGACTGAAGAACTACCGGATTCGTTGCACCCTGGACAGAGCTTTCGCTCTTTGGTCCCTGCCCCGGCCGCAATGGCCCAAGACAGTGGGCTCGTCACCGTTAGGTTTCCTCCGGGGGGGTAAAGGTTAGTTGGGAGACAGAGAGTAGTTGGGGATTTGGTGAGGGAGGTTTTCCTTCTAGATTCGCAGGAGTGCTCCTCTAGGGTCCTGGATCTCTTCGTGTCTTGGCTTCTTCTGCTGCTACAGGTGTCTGATCTCGCGCCCGCTTTTGTTGTTGTTGAGGGCCCCGTCGTGTTTTGTGTTTTAGCTCCCGGTGTGTTTATTTAGCGCTGCAATGCATGTTTTAAGACTCTGCCGCTGTTTGCCAGACACGGTACGAGTTGGAGGGCCCGGTGCATATTTGTCCTCCAGTTGTGCTCTTAAAGTCCCGCTGTTTATTTGGGGTTCCTTGCTCACATTTGTGGGACCCCAGCACGATATTGGGGGCTCCGGTATAATTTATCTGGGTACTATTGTGGCTTTTCGGGCCCAGGCGCGTGGTTCCGGGGGGATCAGACGTCAGATTTCTGGGCTCGATGCAATTTTTGATGACTTCTCCTAAACTATGTAAAGTCTGAGCCACGGCCTGACTTTTCGGGCCCCGGCGACATTTTTTTTTGTCACGCCGCGATTTTTCGAGCTCCGGTACGTTTTTGTGCCGTATGCAATTTGTTAAGGGATCTGATGGTATGTTTGGGCTAAATATCGATTTTCCTGGCTCGGGCAATTTATTTTTCGGAATCTCTTTATTTTGGAGGGCTCCAGCTCGATTCTTGTCGGGTTCCGATACGATTTTGGGGCCACGCTGTGCTTATTTGGGCCATCGACGCGAATTTTGGGGGGCTCCGAGGGTAATTTTATGTCCCGACCAGAATTTATGGGACTACCGACAGGAATTTTGGGTCCCAAGCGCGATATTTGGGGGGCTTGGCGCTAGTTCGCAGTGCGTGTTGTACTTATCTGATCCCAGTGCGATTTTGGCGTTCCGCGGCGCAAATTTTCAGGCCCGGTGCAAGTTTTTTGGTGCCCGCTGTATTTATTCATAACTAACAAATATATTTTTACTAACTAATAATTTTGGGGGCCTAACTAATTAACTAATAATTATTCATAACTAATAATTTTTGGGGCCCGATGCGAATTCATGGGGTCCCAGAACCATTTTTGGGAACCCCGCGCGATTCTTGGGTTCTTGGGAGCCGACCTCTTCAAGATGGAGGGGGAGGGCATTTTCCTCTTTGGTATGCCACTGCGGCTGCTCAACGATTTTTTTTTTCAGCCCATGGCACCATTCAGAGCAGGAAGGCCCTTAGAAGAACTGTCTTTCTGGACCTGTTCTGAATTTTTCGGTGCTCGGGTCAACTCGATAGTTTTTTTTCCCCGACTTCTATTTTGTGTATGCCTCCTGCGCGATATTTTGGGCCCCGGTACGATTCTTCGGACTTCCGGTGCATTTTTTTTCGGTGCTCCAACTGTCTTCCGGGCCCGACGTTTTTGGGGTCTTGGACGCAATTTTTGTGGCCGCAGAGTAACATTCCGGGTAGGAATTTACTTTTTTTTGGGGTGGGGGGTGGGAAACAGCTGCGACTTATGGGGCTTCGACGCGACTTTTTGGTCGTCTAGTGTGATTTCCAAGGGCAGCGGCGCGACGTTTTTTTGGGGTCTAAGTGTGATTTTCGTAATTTGTTGCGATGCCTATCGCGAGTTTTCGTGGCATCGACACGTCTTTGGGGGTCGTGCCGAACGTTTTGGTTTCTTTTTGGGCGATTGCTGGGACCCCAGAGTAATTTTCCATGTCCGGACTGTTTAAAAAAAAAAAATTTCATATCGCAAGGTCCAGCTGTATAAAATATATAGGTGTATTTATCGATGAAGGCATGGGAAAGCCATATCAATGCCATTTCTTCAACCATGAACATAAATATTGGAATTATACAAAATATAGGTACTTTCCATCGACTTGCCTTCAAATATCTATCCGCGATCAATTATTGGATGTTTGCATTATCTTTCATTGCACCCAAAGCCTGGAATAAAAGAATCTATCTGCCCACGCTTCCATACAATTATTGACGTACCTAGAAATAAGATCACTCTGAGAAAGAAAAAAAAACATGTCAGGCCATGAATAGAAAGTATGAACTTTTGCAACGAATGTCAATGACAATGAGCTATGCATGATGAGCTGCTTGTCTGGTCTGCAATTGCTCGTTCCTGATCAGTCACTTGATTCGTGCAATGGCACAACGGAGGACATATCCAGTTTGTCGAGATTCATGTCGCTAAGCAAGGATACATTTACGATATTTAGATGTGGGCCAAGCAGCGGGAAGCTTCGCCGCACCGCCATGAGTAGCATGCCGTACACTATGACGAAACTAGAGAAGCCACTCATCCAGCGCATGGTGGCGAAAAACTCGGCCTGGGTCGCCGGCATGAGTGTAAAGGTAAGGTTAGGTTAGGACCACCACGCACACGCGTGGTGGTCTTCACACTTGCGCAGTTTTCGAGGCTGTATTTATCTGGAGCGCCCGACCCGATATTTGTTTGGGCCCGAAGGCAATCTAAACCGCAGCAAGATTTTCGTAACCTCGATACGGTTGTTGGCCCAAGCATGAGTTTTCGGGACGCGCTCTATTTATTTTAGCCACAAACGCGAATTTGTGTGTGCCCCGACTGGAATGTTTCGGAACCCAATGCGATTCTTGGGGGCCCACCACATTTCAGCAGGGGGGGGACATTTCCACCTTGCTCCTTCAGTACGCCACTGTTCCAAGCTGAATTGAAATTTCAAGTTCTGAAAAATTCCGAACCCCGCCCCCTTCCCCACACCACCCGGTTTCTACCGCTTCTGGTTAGCGTCGGAACTTGTGGACGGGATACAAGTCATGGTTACATCTGCGCTAAATCGAGGCTTTGGCCTCAACTATGCGCAGAATATCTGCACTTTATGCACAGGACGATTTTCGTTTCAATCAGTTGGTGAGAACTGTTTCGAAATTCATACCCCTTCCACTGAGGCGCAGCGAGTGGCGGCCGTCCCCAATTTATCAACCAAAATGTACCAGATTGAATAAGAACCTTTCAGATTTTCACCGCGTCACACTAGTAATTTTAGGCACCCTTCGCCAAAGGCAGTCTGTTTCTTTTTTCTTTTTTTTGGTCGAACCCCTTCAGAAAATCCTGGCTGCGCTTCTGCCCTTGCAGACTATTTTCATGCTTGCTGCGACTGGGAGTAAGGTTATACGCCAATGTGCATCATGCTGCTGTATTCATGGTATTGGATGATCGCTTTTTGTCTATACGAATTGTGTCGATCATCCCAAGCATTAGTTTTCATGAATTGTTGCGTGTTCAATCATCGCTTGTGGTTTTCAGGTCTGCGCAAACAGCGAAAGGCTAATTAATCACATTCACATCAGTCAGTTACTAGTCATATATGGCAGGAGGCCCGATATATCCACGATATAGCATGATACATACGATATATCGTGATATATACGTGATATATATACACGAATATATCAGATACTACAACATATATTTTAGTATGTAAACTTACAGGTCTGCTAAAAACTTGCCACCATCACATCGATATAAAGCATTTTCTACCAAAAGGGCCGACAGCCACCCACGAATACCATTAAAAAATTAGAAAGATATCATTGCTTGCCTAACCTTCTCAGTGATAACTTCGACAATAATAAACAAAAATTGTAAGTTCACCAACCAACTTGAACCGACTACGTTTCATTTCTGCAAGTGTATAGGCTGATCCTAACTCAAGGCCAAAATATTAGCGATGCCAAATTGTGGTCGGAGAATAAATTTTGTCAATTGTGGTGGCCACCTGATACGAAAGATCTCGCGAACGATCACTTCCAACGTTCAACCTCGCAATGGTTACCGTTTTACCTCAAGAAGCAGGAGCTAGTTGAGCACAAAATGAGATCCAGAACAACTCAGAACAGGGACAATCCTGAATGCTATTAATAAACACAAGCGATATTTAAATGTGAGTATATTGTTCCAATTCAATACTATGAGTCACGCTGGGTGGACGCTTCATCAAGACGAATAAAAGGGCAATGGAAAATTCCGGTTTCAAACGTGGGAATGGGAAATTCTGCATCGCGTTTTCTTAGTGGAGCCAACGTTGCTACATTTCTATTCCTAGAGGTTAACAGACCAGTGTCTACTAATCCAACTCAAGGCATGAACAGCACATTCACATAATAAAACAAACTGCGACATCAATTCTACACATAGAAGATTGAAAACTAGCAGAGCAACACCTATGTATCTTATATTTGCCGTATTGGTAGTTTCAGTGGACCGTCCAACAGGCTTTCACCACAATACAGGGCACTGACGAACGCTGCCAACACGGCGGAAAAGAAAGCGCGCAATCACTCCTCGACCCCACCCGCACGCAGTTTCCTGGGTATTTGAGGATCACGTTAGTGGGCTTCTGGTTGGTTGGTTATTGGTTTTACGACGCGTCGACCGTTGAGTCATATAGCGTCGCCAATCTCTCACGCCGATTGGTCGCGGGCGAAGAGCAGCGACAGGTGAGATTCCAACCCACAATCTTTCGATTGAGACGAGCATCTTACCCCTAGACCACTCGTCCCCGTAGTGGGCTTCTGGATCGCGCGGTGTGCTCTGGTCGCCCAGCCGCCAAGACCGTCATTGACCCAGTCCTTGTGCCAACACCGCCACAGCGAAAAAGCCTGGAGCTGCGCGTGGTCGTGGACGGCCAGCCACCGGCCCGACCTGGCCATGCCGGCGGGTTGACGCGGCGACGGCACCCAGGTGGACAATCACATCAAACCGCTGTCACAGGCAGTCACACTAGCCGGCCACGCAGCCGGCGGCGCGCGCGTCTTCCGGTCACGTGTCCTTTGTCCTCTGCTCCGACCGACGCCGCACGGTGACGCCGCCGTCGCATTACTTCTCCTCACACCACTCATTCTCCTTGCGTACCTGCTCCTCCTCGATGGGCGTGAAGTCGTTTTTGATGTTGAACGTCTTGCGGATCTCCTCGGGCGTCTTGCCCTTGATCATGTTGGCCACCGTCTTGCACGTGACGTCCAGTAAGCCCTTGATGTCCAGATAGTTGGCCGCCTGCAACGATGAAGCCAAACGTCATGACACAGCCCATCATTAAGCATGACCCATTTAGCTATCGGGAGCGGGAGATAGGACACATCAGTAGCATTGGCTATCCAACAAGATATAACCTTGAGCGGGGGATCGGTGGGTTGTCAGCAGCAGGTCGGACATCGGTACCGCAGGACCATCACACGAGGACACCTACAGTGACGTGGACATACATCAGACGTGTGCATCAATGCCTGCATCTGTTTGCAACATGAACACATATCCTGAACGCGTCATCTACACGTCCAATCGATGTCAGCAAATCTCGAAATGATCAAATGGGGTGGCAATACGTCCATCCATCCTGCTTTATGCTATCTTTATCTACCCTCCAAATTGTGTGCTTCTAGCTTCAGTAGATTCTGAGACCATATGGGGTGGGGATCCGCCCCCTCCAGACTGAGTTATGTCAGAGGGCGTTTGGCGCGCGTGCTAATTGACCTTCAGATGTTTAATTGAATTCTTCACTTTTTATCAAGTGCAGTTGGGCTTCATCTGCATTGGGTTGCTTGCTTACTTGCCTGCTTCATCTGCAGATTTGCTTATTGTAATGTAACGAAGTTAGCTTCCAAACCCCTCCTTTGGTCCAAACCCCCACATTTGGCTCTCATGTGCACAGACTCGTCGAGTCTGGTCATGCACGCCCCGAACGGAAATCGTCGGCACCTCCAAACCAGGAGCGTTGCCCATCCCATATGAGCGGCCTGTACCTCTCTCGCGCGCGCGACGGCCCCTGGCCAGTGAGTCGTCACGGGGGAGTCGAGGAGGTCAGACGTGGGCGACAGACAGAGGTGAACAGAAGGGCAGACGTTGAACGGTTGACTGTCGCTGGTGCCTGCTGATGTGGAGGCACAAACTCAATAAGGAATAACGGCGTTAACGGCTGTGGTATTTGGGAAGGTGCGAATGGAGAAGTTCTTGGATCTAGAACCAGTTATCGTGAAACAGGGCGAGCACTAGACTATCACTGCCAAGCAAACTGAGACTTGCTTACAGGATCCAAGTTCACAAAAAAAGGTCATTACATTATTTTTGCATACATTTTGTTAACTGTTTAATGTATTCCTGATAATTAAAACTCACTATGGCGCACAGGAGCTTCAATTAAACCTCCAACTGTGTCGATGCCTACAGTGCCAATCACACAGATTGGAATGGAAGGAAATAACCATGAAATCATTCGTCAAATTGAACAGCTTACGGAAGTGAGAAGCATGTTATTAAATGTGTCGCCAATATGCCGATGCCTTTCGTGCTTCGTGAACCCAAAATTCCACGTATTAACACATGTACCGTGCGAGACTGTCTCCAGCAACACGTTTGCCAACATGCTACCTCTTCAATCAATTTCAGGAGCATACGATTCAGCCTGTGCCCTCAGATATGCACTTGTTTATCTTGTAAGCCAAATAGTAAGATTGCGCTACTCGCACCACCGGCGACGTGCCGCATCCCACTCACCAGGATCAGCTCGAACAGCGTGCCCTGGTCCACCTTGAGGAAGTCGGCATCCCAGCTGCTGATGTCGTCGGTGCGCTTCTGCTTGTTCTCGTCGTCTTCCGGCTGCGGCGGGTCGTCCTTGTGGTGCTGCGCCCACTGCAGCACTTTGCGCAGGATCGCCGCGTTCACGTTCGGCAGCGGCACGATCTCCTCCTCACCTTCGTCCATTCCTGGTGGGCAGATCGGGTCAACACAGAGCGATCGTCCACGCCGCATCGCCTCGTGAGCTCCCTCCGACACACGTCTCCACCAATACCTGCCCGACGACAAGGATCCGGCCATGCCGAGAAACGCAGTTTTAGTAAGAAGATCAAGGGTGCGCATGTCATCACGAGTTTAACATTTCTCAGTAGAGAGCAGAAAAATATCAAGGCAACATGCTACTGTTACATGTAAACAAATGTTAATGCTATGGCGAGTAAAGTGATCTATCAATACACATCTGACTATGCTACGGTACCATATCATGATTCAGGCGCAGTTACAAACAGAAATGATGGTGGATTTGTGTATTTCACCAACCACCTTTATCTGTAAAATTAAGAGCATCATAACTTTATGTAAGATGCTAGGTAGCAGCTACTTATTGAGGAGCAGAAAGGAGGACGGTAACCGATGTTACTTTTGAATTCCACGTATATGCCAAGATAATGGCGACCGATGAAGGCCTCAACAAGCTTAATGATATGGCAAATTGAAATGCAGAGGAGCATGGACATGAACAACAGACACAATGGCAATACAGAAAACGCTAAAAGCAACTATTAGGATGGCAAAAACCGTCCATCTGCCGCCTGCGTTTCCTGATATGCTGTTATATCACATCATCTGGTTTGGTTGGTTGGTTATTTGGGCTTAGGGGCGCATCGACTGCGTTGGTCATACAGCGCCCATTCACATCATCTGGAATTTGGTAGGAGGCCAAAATTGAAAGTAGAAAAACCGGCATCTATGGGTATACAATAAGTGTATGCAAATACAATAAGTATACATTCACACCAACTAAATCTGGCCAAAGAATCGCATACATGCCCCAAAGAAAGAAAAACCCCGTTGTTGCGGACAAAAGAAGCTAATCCGATTGGCTGAAAGTTCGCATACGTCATAACTTAGTGCAATGGGAAGAGCTTGACGCAGCGCCGTCAAGACGAAATACCCAGCGGAATTGATGCCGCATTGAGATCGTGTAGTTGTTTTTTTTAAAGCTGAGATTGGCAACGTCTTGCCACTGCATGATCTTCAATTTACATCCCTGATTTAACTACACACTTGGATATTATGAACCAAGGTGGAAACTCCTCACGTGGGTGTATGTTTATTTGATCAATGTAGGTAATTTCCCCTTTGGTCCACACTGCTGACGTGCGTAGTTATGATATCAGATGTCAACTAAATCATAGATATTAACCACGTGGTATTTACAATGGTTCTTGAATAAAAGTTCCAGTGAGTCAGTACCCTCCCTGGTACAGTACACAAGCCTGAAAATGGAAGTCCTCGGTAGCATCCATGAAAACACTTCCAAGAAGTGCATTTCTGATATTGTAGTTTGAATTTCTAGTTTGGCTTAAGCTCAGGGTTGGGAAAAAGTACACCCCTAGAATTTGGCATTCAGAACATTATCCTCTTCAAAAGATTATCATCTATTTTATCATTTGGAGATTGAATGATGCATTTTGAACATGAACTGCTCTGTGATGAAGCAATCAAGATTCACTATTAAGTAGAAAGAGATCCTTAATCACAAATTTGAAGAAAATATCCTCTTACATTTGATCACCCAAACACTCTCCACATCCAGGATAAAGCACCACAAATCTAAGTCTGCTGAAACCTAACGAATATAGCAATATTCAGTTGTACCTAGTTGATTCAGCACCTACCAAACCACCAGTTACTTCAGTTGATTCAGCACCTACCAAAGAGTGCTGATCAATGGCAGATGTTTTTAAACTATGATCAATGTAAGTTTACGCATCTGGGGTCCTCAGGTGGCACTCTTAAAGATACAATGGGTGCTAGTGAACTGGATGTCATGGAAGAGGAAAACATCCAGCTGTCCTGACTTCAAGGATTCAAGGAAAGCAGAAAAAGAATAACTCAGATAGGAAGAGGGTAATTATAATATTAGGAATTAATAAGAAATAAGAATGTTCATATTACAAAACAAGAAATTTATTGGAAATTTGTACTTGGCCTATGTGCACCCACAATAAGAATATTGTATTGAAGCTTCAAATTAGGAATTCAAAGCATTAATATACCAATAGGAATGACAAATTTTACTTCAGAAATTATATGACACCTGTGATTAGAAAGGATATAGGTATGCTAGAAAGAATGCATGACAAAGTTGGTGTGCTTAGACAAATGTGAATATTTGAAGAGGCTTATGACATTTGATATGAACTAAAACATAGGAGATGAAGGGGTGATACTATTGAGTCGATTAAAGTAGTAAAAAACAAGATATTAATAGTTTAAGTAAGTGATGACAATCTCAATGATGGTATTCCATTTAGGGAATCACATATGGGTCATCAATTCATGTTAGATGACTCATGATGAAACAGCTAAACCAAGCTAAATGCCACGTTTTCAGTCAAAGGGTGGTTCATCATTGGAATATGATGCCCGGTAATGTAGTGGAGTCCCTCAGGAAATGTACTTAAAATAGGGTGGATAAAGTTGTCAGGTCCTCTACTTATAGTTCTACATCTTATTGTTTAATTCCAAGTTGTGCAGTGTGGGAAATAAATGGGGTTGCTGGGTGGGGGAGGGAATGATACTAGTATGGATCTTAGAGCATGCACATACACGGGGAATCGTGCCAGCTACATGTTTGCACGGCAGTGGATTCAGATACGTTTAGTGGACTCGTACCTTCCTGCAGCTATGTGATCCTGATGACTATCTGTGGTAACACATTTAGGTAGACGGTTTCCTTAGAACTCAAGATATAACATTGATTATAATTACCATCTTCAATTTTAGACTCAACCTAGATGGGCCTATCCGGCTCTTATCAGGCCTTAGTATTTTTACTTTGATTTTACAAGAGGTGGCAGGTGCATCGAATGATGAAATGAAATGATAAAATGAAATGATGGTCAACACTTATTCCTGCTTCCACAGGACATTGGGTGCCATGCCCTTTCATCATTATTCTGATACACTTACCTCAAAATGATCCTCACCAGTGGTGGATCCAGGGGGAAAATGGGTGCATATGCCCTCCCCGATGACAGGTGGCACCCCTCCAAGAAGGCAACCCCATCAAATTTTCCAGCCAGAGATGCCCCTCTGAAAGGAAATGGCGCCCCTTGGAAGGAAAGGTTCCCCTCCGGGAAGGCTCGAGTGCATTCCCTTCTTTTCAGCCAGGGATGCCCCTCGGCAGGAAAAGGCGCCCATCCAGATACTTTCGCAGTGATGCCCATCGGAAGAAATAGCGCCCCTCTAGACAAGTGCCCCCCCCCACGCGATAATTCCCGGATCAACCCGTGATTCTGACAACAGAACGATGGCCTGATGAAAGTGACAATGTCAGCTTCTTCTTTCCTAGCCATCTTTGCGAATTTCCGTCTCAATTAACCTTCACAAATGAGTTAATAGTTTGTGGGGTGTACGCAACAAACTAAATACTAGTGCAGTTCGGTACAAGCACGGTAGCACCATCTGTGGACATTCCCCGTTTGCGCTCATTGTTAATCAGGAAACAATTTCAGCATTAGTGCATGACTTCTAAAGATTGCACACCGATAATATGGGCCCTAATTTGCTGTACTGGTGCCTGACCTACCCAAGTTGCTCGAAATAAGCGCCTTTAAAGCTGGAGCGACGCATGGGTTGACGGCGAGTTACTAAGTAGTGACATCAGAGGGTCTGCAGTACGGTATTTCGTTTTTCCGACTGCCGTGGGGTAAGTGTTATAACAAGGTTTAAAACATTTTTAGGGTCTTTTTGGGAAAGGAAGCTTATTTCCGTCTTTCCATAGTCCAGAAACCAAAATTCAAACGATTTAAAAACGTTTGTCTCCTACCCTATTATAGGCTATAGGCTAGAAATATCCTGTTAGGTTGTCGCCCTGATAGGCCATAGCCTGTCAGGGCATGGTCAAAGCCCTGGTATGGCCGATACGGCAACCCCGATAACGCAATAGGCTAGGACGTCGGCAGGATTGGTTTCCCTTGCTCTGGCAATACGGAGTACATAGCTCGAGTCGCTACACCCGCTCGCATTTAGCCTCCGGCTGGGAGGGCCAGCTGGCAACTGTCCCGATGAGGACAGGGACGCGATAACAGAACGGCCATGCCGGTGCAAGGACAGAACAATGCACTCGCCGTTTAAATCCTGCTTTTTAAATGGAATTCCCAGATCGGGTGGCGAGCCAATGCCTACGTAGCAGGCCCTGCTTAGCATAGAACCATAAAGCCTTAGCATGCTCGTTAGTTATTTGGGCTTTAGGGCGCATCGGCCATGTTGATCATATAGCTTAGCATGCTCAATAAAGCCAATCCAGCCTTCATTCGAACCATATTCTTCTAATGATCAAAAAAGTTTTGACAACATCCTTTCAACCAGGGTGTCCAGAAAAGAATGAAATCGGTAAAACACACAATTTAAGCTTAGCATTAAGTCCGAGGGGCGTTTGAATTCGCGTGCATCCATCTTAAGTCGAACAAGTTCGTCTAAAGTCAAAGATGACCAGCTTAAGTCGAAGAGGGGCTCTTTTCTGCCGGAGGGTGGTCAGTGAAATTCGAAGACGACCGTCTAGAGTAGAAGGGACATTTATAGTCGGAGTCAGGATCTCAGGATGGAGAGTCGCTTAAAGTTGGAGAGCATTTGTATTAACCAGAGTCTCAAGTGTCGTCTTTTGTCTCGAAGGGATTGCAATTTCTTGACAGACTCTGAAATTGGACAATTAAAGCCAAAGCTTTGTTTAAAAAAATTGGGCGGCGGACGTGTTAAGGCAACTAGGTGCCGTGCGAAATTGGCAGAGGCAGTACTGAATTGGTGAGGGGCACCTACACGAGATGTAAGGTGGGGCCGACTTACTTCGGAGAAGGCCATCTAAAACCGGAAACGCCGAGTAGTCGTAAAGGGGCATGCTACGTCGGAGGCGAACCGAATTCGAAGCTGGCGGTCAAATGCCGGAGAGGGGCCACTGAAAGTAGGAAACTTGAGCCGGCTAAGATCTTAAAGGGTCGAGTGAAGGATTAGAGGGGTTGGAGGACCGACTTAAGATAGAGAATTAATATATGCAGAGTATTAATTAAGATAGAGTATTAATATATGCAGGGGGTCGGCGAGGGGCTGGAATTACTTGGAATGAACATCTGAGATGGGAAACGGCCGTGCTAAGTCGTCGTTCCTACGGTAAGTCGCTAAGTAGCTAAGAGGAGTCGTCTGAGCTCGTACGGGGCCGTCTTATTTCCAGTACTATATTAGGTATTATATTTTCAGTGGAAGAAGAAACGTGCAGTCAAGCTCAGAGATCATTGGAAGTCTTATAAGGGCCATTATCGGTCAGAGATGCCTTACTAACCCTCCGTCATTTAGGTCAGATCCTCACACCCCGTCTCAGGGAGGGGGTGTCATTGTAAGCCCCCTTCTAATCTCCTAACTAAGCGTCGCACAAAAACGGAGGTGTCATCGGTAAGCGCTCGACGAGTAGGGCCAGAAGCCGCCCGAAAAATTTCATCCCGTCAAAAAGTGACGTCACTAGGGGCTTTATGTAGTCACGATTGACGTCATGGTTTTGGCTCTGGGGAGTTAATTTTGGAGGTTTAAAAAAAACTTATTTGGTATCAGAAAAGGAAGGCGAAATGGACCAGGGTCCCAAAATGCATGCCCACCCAAAAATGAAAATTATATTTTGCTTTGAAATTTTCAAAATTGAGTTTTCGATTTCTTTGATTTTTTATTTTTCTAATGGGTAGAGCGCACCGAGGAACCGTGTAGTAAGTAAACCTAGTCTCATACAGATTGACAACCATAGCCAGAATCTTCGATTTTAGTCCTGTTAGGCAAATATGCAAAACAAATGTCATGAAAAAAAACGCAAAGATTAAACAAATTCGTCTCGTACGCTTTGTTGCATCTCTAAAGATAAGTAAACACTGGAAGTTGCATTCAAATATCCATACCCGTTAAAGCGTGACGAACGGTTGAACGTTTTTGGAGGTGACCTCACTTGACCTTCATCAACTCGGTGACCGTGGATGACGTGAACTCAAAATTTTGACACATGTCAAATTGATGTGGAAAAAGGTATGCCAAGTTTCGGCGCGCTGCCCCGCGCCTTTTTTCAATATCCGAGGGAAATCTTAGGGGGTGGGCGTAAAAAAGACCCCTCGAGACGGCGAAGGTTAACACGCGGACCGGAGCGGGGAGATGGAACTGAACGGTCTGAATGGAATGGAGATGGTCAGCCGCCCGCCCGTCTAGCGTTCAAGGTCACAAAGGTTTCGTCGGTGCGGTGGCGAGGCGTGTAGGTCGATCTCGACCTCATTTGACCCTGAAGGCACTGACCTATGGTCATTAAATTTGTACTACAGAGTTAACTACAGCCGTAAAATCTCTTCCAAATGTTGTGCTTCTTTCTTCAGTAGTTTTCGAGATCCTAAGAGGGGCTAACCCCCCTCCTCCGGTGTGCATCATGTGAGAGGCACTCCGGTACACGTGTTTGCCCCCGCCAGGCCGACCGGCAAATCCACCTTCGCTGGGCCGGGGAGGGCTCTTGAAAGCCTCCCCTCTAACTTCCGATCTATGTATGTTGAGATGAAATGGAGAACACCATTTGAAAGTTCTGGTCATGGAGAGCTCGAAACATACTAGGGTTAACATACACACACATACTATCTTCATCGATAATAAGGCCACCAGAGTTCGTATTATGCCAATATAAGGGTTCTGACTGAGGCCCTGGAAATGATTTTAAAAAATAGTACTTTGTTCTTTCTACATTGCTTTCAATAACGAACATAGATGAATATATTGAATATATTGATGAATATATTGAGCATATATGGAAAAAGGATCAAAACAGTTTTAGGTCAGGTCAGGTTAGAATTAGGCTTCAAAACCAGCATCCGAAATATGCATGTTAGAGACACGGGAAAAATGTAATTGGCAAGCCAACGTGGTCTATAGCTGATATCACATCTTACTTCTCAATTTTCGGCACGCTGAGTTCACTAAAGGTCATAATAGGTCAGCCCCGTGACATGACCTTTACCTTACGGAATTATCTGGAAAATATGAATATATGCCTCGGGTCCTACCAACAGAACCATTCAGGCAAGATATTTGTATCTCAATGACATCCCAAAATGCTAAGGTCAGGTCAGGTCACGTCTTATGGTCAAGTCAAGGAAGTTCAAGCTTGAATACGTCCGGAACATCACTTTTGAAGTATACAATTATGTCCAAAGAAATACGTATGACACTGAAACACCTTAGCAAACTTTCCCGACTTCTGCACTCAAGTCACGTCAGGACAATGCACAAATCGATAAATCGATCTCTTCAGGCTTCGCTTAAGCGTGCACTGCATGGGAAGTAATTCCAAAGAAATTTCAAACCGGTCAGATTGCACGTGGTCAGGTCATCTCAGGTCATTCCATTATTATCTAATGCTATGTCGCACCACGACTCGCACGGCGGCTCTGAAACCGAGCTCAGGTATTACTTGACGAGGAAGAACGACGTTTGCATAAGATGGCATTTTGTAGAATATACAAAACTGACCTGACCGTTGACACATAAATTAACCCACTGAGATTGCAAAGAAAGAAAATGCTAATTTCTTGCTCTTTATTATTTTCGGTCTGACACATTACCCCGAACTGAATTTCCCCACTGAATACGGAAAAATATGCGGAAGTTGACCTGACCTCAGGTCAGTAAGTAACCTCGACCTTAATTGACATTTCCAAATAGGAGTCTGCTTGTCTTGATGAACAGACAGCATGCTCTGAATTTGGTGTTTACATCTTGCAACTACCATGAATGTACTTTGAATATTTTGGAACATCACCTTCTTTGTTCCAGGTCACGGATCTTTGGCGACTTGAATCCGACATCTTTACAAAATATGCAAAACAGATGCTACTACTGGCAAACAGATGGTAGCTACTAAAAATGTGGTGTTTCTGCGTCTACGCCATTATGGGAAAAGCTGTGTGGGGGACTTTTCAGAGCCAAACAAGTTCCAGAGCATAAACAAGCTTTCTCGCCGACTTTCGACAGCCCATCTCCTATTTCAGATGGTTCAGATGGTGATAGTTCAAATATTGTTGTCATACCCCTGTCCCCGCGGCGGTAAAGCCAAACGGACCGTCAGAGTTCTTCGAGGGCTCTCCAAAGTAGGAATGTTCTGCTTAAAGTGGGACGTGGCCAACTAAAATCGGAGAGCGCTAATTCATCAAGGGTTCGTTAGTTATTGGGGTTTAGGGCGCATCGACTACAGATGCCATGCAGCTCATCAAGGGCTCAATGGAGTCCAAGATGCGCAAGGAATCATGGATACATAAACTACGAGGGTCCTATTTAGTCGGAGGGAGGCGTCTGAGCACGGTGAGAGGCCGTCTGACGGACGAGAGAGACAGATCACCTCGACTCGTATCCCACCGGAAAGCACATGTGGAGAACACTACGTTCCTCACCTTGGCGCCCCCATGCTTCCGCCGATTTACCAACTTTTTCCAACACAGCGCAAAATGGATTTCGGGGCAACGTGGCCGATCTAGCCGAAGCCACAGGGGATCTTCGGTGAGGGGCGGTCGCACAAGTTGGCCTTCCAGACCTGTTTACCCCCTCAAAGTATTTGGAGTACTTCAAGCAGCAAAAAAAGTGTAATATCAGACCAAAAAGTGTCATTTGTGGACAACCTTCCAGCATCATCCAGCCCACAGAGCCTCATGAACACAATGGGGAAAAAAAGGAAAATTCAGTAGATGGGGTGGACTTTATTTGTAGAAATCAATCTTAAATGCTGAAAATATCCAGCTCACAGAGCCTCGAAGACCCAATGAAAATTTGGAAACCTAAGTACAAAACAAAGCCATAAAAAGAATGTCAAATTCACTAGATGCAACTGTGTGTGTGTGGGAAACCATTGATTTGTGCAAAACAAAGTCATCAGCCACAAAAAGTGTCAAAATGAGTGGCTGGGTGGACTTGATTTGTTGGGTTACAGTTGAGTTGCCTGCCGTGATTTGTAGTAGGTTGACTTAACGTTGAGTGGCTGGGTGGACTTGTTTTGTTGGGTTACAGTTGAGTTGCCTGCAGTGATTTGTAGTAGGTTGACTTAATGTTGTCAAGAACATCTTTGGAGTAGGTTCTGGTACTGAAGCTCCCTGGGCGAGACTTCAGAACCAACGAACTCTCCAGTGTCGTCGACAAGGCATGATCTCTGGCCTGTGCGGTTTTCCTCACACATGAGAAAACACGCTCACAGTGAGCACTGGAATTGGGAACAGTGAGGATCCCACACATCAGTTTGCAGAGTTATTTCATGGTCTGCTCACCAGTTTCATCTTTTAGATTCTCAATTGCTGACCAGGTGTCGTCAATGCGATCAGCCACACATGCGGTAATGTCATCTTGCTGGTACACTCTGAACTGCTCCAGTATTGTCTGCTTGGAGACATCAGGTGGAAGGGAAATCTGACAATCAGGTTGGTGAGGCTATGTGCACTGGATGATGCCTGAAGGTTGGTGTCCACAACCTCCACATCCTTGACACATGTTGTGGGAAGCAAGTAGAAAGTTCTTCTGCTGAGTGATGAACACACCGAATCTGGGGAAATGGCGCGCTCGACGACCGGAAGTAAGAACTTGGAACGGAACATTAAGGAAACGAAAACACAGAACGGAAAAACGGAAAATCACCAATTGAAAAATCGTATTTTTACTTCGCTGATGAGCGTAATCAGTCTAGAAATAACGTATTGGCATAGTTTCATGTGTAAGATCGTAATAAGTACGCCAAAAGTGTAAGGGCAAACAGGTCTGGCCTTCCCTCTGCCAGTCACTGGTTGGCTGCAGCAGAAGCCAGCAGCACAATAACTCACCGAGATCCTCCAGCATGGTTTTGATGACAACCGACGCCTTGGCCACCTCGACGTCCACATCGAATACCTCGCCGTCCGAGCTCTGCAGCTTGATATTGGTCATGCTGATGACTTGACGAGTACGGACCTGGGTGACTCACCACCTGCGGCAGGCAACGTCAATAACATGACACTCACTGACGAGTACGGACCTGGGTGACTCACCACGTGCGGCAGGCAACGTCAATAGCACATGACACTCACTGACTCAGGTGCACTTCTGTAAGCAAGCTACCAAACACATGTCATATTAGCTCAAAGAACAGCACAAGCAAATTAGCAACTGCATGGGAATCACCTTATATATGACAGACAACATTCCGAAACCAGCTTTCACGAAATCCTGCGGATGCTTTGCAGCAAAGTATTGAATGAAATCCTTCAGAGCAGGGGTTTGTTATCTCTGTCCATTATTTATCGCTAGCGGCTTCTTGTTGACTTGGGTGTGCTGCAAATACTGCTAGCATCTGACGTAATATAGTAATGGAAGCCAACTACAAAAATGTACTGACACCTTGCGACGTGACTGCTGCAGGCTCCACTACAACTGACTGTTTTTATGGGATGCTACCTACTGAAACACCATGTCATAGCTATGCTGGACTGGACTTGTTGGAGCTTACCTAGCAACTTCTTCCTCTGCCATTTCTTTGGAAAATTTTGACAAACCTTCTAAATAGTTTCGAAAAAAGCTAAGCTACTCCGACCATCTCATTAAGGTATGTGAACTGTTTGTACCGTTAGCCAGTTGAAGCCTCTGTGCCATACCTAATGTCATCACACCATACTGATGTGACATCATCGTTCAAATTGAAAAGGAAGCATCAGCACAAAAAATGAGTGGTTGCATCTTCTGAATCACATTCATAAGTATAGTATTCTGAGAAAAAAATCACAAATTCCCAAAACACCTTTTATCAAAAATTTACCTATATTAGATTAAGCTACTTCGACCATCTCATTAAAGTATCTGAACTGTGCCATACGTATGACGTCATCAAACTGTACAGATGTGACGTCACCGTTCAAATTGAAAAGTATGCATCAGCGCCAAAAATTAGTGGTCGCATCTTCTTAGTCATGTTCATAAACATCATATTTTGATTTCCCCCCCAAAATTCAAACAACACCTTTTATGAAAAAAATACCAGGTGTTCTGGAAACAGAACGTGCTTGTATACCCCTGCTTCCTCTACATACCTACCAATGTAGGGGAAGAAGGGGTATCTGAACACATTCTGTTTCCAGAACACCTACCTTAGGATGTCTCCCACATCACATTCAGAGGGTAAATAACAAAAAGATGGCCATATTCTTCAATGATGGACCTTCTCTACTGAAATACAAAAGTCTGATTACACAGTTCTACAGATTCTTGGTGTATGGAGCTAGCAATGTCTGTGGGTGCCATTTTTAGGCTTCCCAGAGCAGTTGGCTTAAAAAAACATCAGGAAATGACCTACAATATTTTTGGTGATTACACCAGTATTTTTTAGCAGCTACTAATATAGGCATTGTACCACAACAGCTACAGTGTAATCCTACACAACAACATTTCTGTGTTCAGAATATGACACACCACAATGAAATAATTATCTGTTTGCTCTGCTATTATCTGTTGCTCTTTGTAAGTGGTTAGACAATTTTCATTGAAAGGAACTGTTTGAAAATGGATAGATTGTTAATTTTTGTGCTCAGTAAACACAGTACAATTACTGGCTCAGCCATACAGAAGCAGCAGTAGAGCTATTTGTTGCATGTCTTAAGTGTTTGGAACCCCTCCCCCTTTTCCCCTACCTACCTACACATTATGTTGTTGGGAATGCATGTTGTAGCTGTTTTTGCTCCAGAAATTCTTTGTTGAAATTATACGTAATGAGATAATTTTTAACCTTCATTTCGCCACCTATATTCCAAAATTTTCCACTTCCTTGAGGGTGCAAGGCTTTTTGATTTATTATAACTTGGTAGGTAGGACCTACCTACCTTGGTAGGTAACTATTGGTGGATTGGCTCCACCTGGGAAAAATCCGTGGCGACACCACGGATTAGCTATCCTAGGTATCCCATAACAATAATGCATCAAATCAAGGTGAAATTTACCGTTGCAAGCATGATTTTTACTAACACAAAACAGAAAGGCACTTACTGTCACTCAATTACCACGTGCCGTAACCCCAATCCGTATAAATGGTAAGCTGGTAGTGTCCTCGGAACAACAAAAGGTGATTTTTCAGCGGATTTTGCTCCTTTGCCAGACGACTCGTTCTCCAAGGTAGAGCGGTATCTTGGGTAGAGCGACACGACATAAAATAATGTTAAATAAAAAACAGAAAACAAATAGTAGTCCCAAGGAAGATCACTGTTTTATATAGAAATTATTTTATCTAACTGAACGAAAAGAAAACTCACAAAGCAAAAATAACTGATTGCATAACTCACGACAATTAACTTTTAGCCCACGTTTCAAAGGGGGAAGCTCATAAGATCTACTTTCAGAAGATCTACGTTCAGATGATCTACTTTCAGAAGATCTATTTTCACAAGATCTACTTTCACAAGATCTATTTTCACAAGATCTACTCTCGGGTCTGAATGTTCAGAAGATCTACTCCCAATTCTGAATGTTCAGAAGATCTACAAATAGCCTCAAATGTTCAGAATATCTACTCCCCAATGCAAATGTTCAGAAGATCTACTGATAGCTTGAAATGTTCAGGAGATCTACTGATAGCTGGAAGTGTTCAGAAGATCTACTCGGAGGAGGGAATTGTTCACAAGATCTACTCTCGGGACTGGATTGTTCAGAAGATCTACTCGAAGACGAAAGTGTTCACAAGACCTACTTTCAGAAGATCTATTTTCACAAGATCTACTCTCAGGTTGGAATGTTCAGAAGACCTACAAATAGGCCTCAGTTGTTCAGAAGATCTACTGCTGGAAATGTTCAGAAGATCTACTACTGGAAATGTTCAGAAGATCTACTGATAGCTGGAAATGTTCAGAAGATCTACTCGGAGGATGGAAGTGTTCACAAGATCTACTCTCAGGACTGGACGTTCAGAAGATCTACTCTTGGCCAGGAATGTTCAGAAGATCTACTCTCAATTCTGATTGTTCAGAAGATCTACTCGGAGAAAATGTTCACAAGATCTACTCGGAGAAAGTGTTCACAAGATCTACTACTGGAAATGTGCACAAGATCTACTCTCAATTCTGATGTCCAAGAAGCATAAGTTCAGCTTGCTCTCACTAGATAGCAGCACGGTTTTGTTATTACCGCAATCAATAAGGAATGAATGTCATGAGATTAAACGCTGAAGCATAGGTAACAATATTTCTCGCTAGATGGCAGGATGATGCTATTGAATACGCGCTCGCTGTGTGCCGGTATTGTTAGCTTTCCATAGCTTGGCAATCGGCTGCCGTCCCGTGGGAAACTGATATGCGGAGTAGAGGCGGATGCAGAGGACGCACACATTGTTCAGACCTATTTGTATCTGAGCCCACGGTTGGCTTAAAATGTTCAATGCACTGTGATACTCGCGCAATATTTGCATTTTCTCCACCTGCAATATGGCGGCTGGTCATTCCCTGGTGACGCCATTGACCAGCAGTCTGGGGAAGGACTGAGAAAGCGCAGCGTCTGTGGCGCGCCAAATTTGCTGCCGCCACGTCGGCCATGATTCTGCAGCGGGAGCGCTTTCCCAGCGCTCTGCGACGCTGCCGTAGCTGTCGCCCACGCTGAGGCGGATGGGATCGTCACGCGCGTGCGGTGCCGACAGCATTATAATCACCATGCTTAAGATGACTTGCTGTTGTTGGACCTACTGCATGTTATTAATAGTAGCATTGTAAACTGGAAAACCACTGCAATAGTGCCGATAGATAAAGGCGGCGACGATGCTAAACAGTGCAACTATCGACGAATATCGATATTGCTGGTCGTGGCTAGGCTTTGTGCGCTTGTAGTATGTACACAACTGATGCAATATGTATCTAGTCTGCATATGCTATGCCCGCAACAGCATGGCTTCCGCCATGACCTATCGACGAAGGCGGCAGTCCTTGAGCTGCAATATATGCGACGAGCAATGTTGACAAAGGCATTATGATGTCACTAGTTACTGCAGACACCTCAAACGCATTTGACAGCGTTGAGCACAGCCTCGTGGAGAAGCTAGGGTGGTACGGCATCGACAACCAGTGGTTCGCCGCATGGTTTAGCAATGGTATGCAGTATGTTGAGCATTCTTATGCCCTATGGGTGACGCATCCACGTTCAAATGATCCACGTTCATCCACGTTCAAATGAACACCTGGCAAGGTCCGAATTCTGAACTCACACGGTGTCGAGAATAACCCTTTTTATCTTGGCATGGTGCTTTTGTCTTGCAATACAACATCACGCATTTCATCCAGAGACAATTTCTGGAGATGTCCAGACGTGTAAAAATGCTGCTTAGCTTTCAATAAGTATGAAACAAACAGATCAAACGCCAGTGTTCCTGAATATGGACAAAGAAAATAAACTGTTCAAGTTTACCAACAATGCTTATCTTTATATGCTTATCGTATGCTATATGCTATATCTATTTATATGCTTATCGTTTCCCTCTCTCCGATGAATCCTCCATCTATCCAGGACTAGGATACCCGTCTCCCCGTATTCTTCTCTTCTCTCTTCCTCTACCTTTATCACTTTGCCCTATATCTGGCATCCGCATCAGTATCAGTATCGATACATCTAGTTACCTTCACATGCTTGTGCCTCAGGCAACACGCAAAAAAATCGTTACGAACTAACACGCATCTATTTACCGTTCACTCCTACAGCACCCTTGCTATAGTTCCCTCAAAACGTTCATGATGTAAATTAAGTTGGGAAAACGACACTCCGAATAACTTGCTGTTTTAGATTATCGGTACGTTTTGTGAGAACTTGGGTAAGTCATAGATACAGGCATAGCGATGCTTCATTATCAGGAATTGGTACGATTCCCAGGTCAAAGTTTTGTTTACCATCACACCAAGTGCTTTTACCGAAGAATAGGGGGAATGTTGACGTTTTGGAACCTAATTGACACAAATTTAGACTGGGTCGCCTCTGGCGCTGACGCGACCGTCTTGGAACAAAGTCAGATTTCTTGAGATTAACATTTTGCTGATTTCAACAAACAAGCCATCGGCGACTGCAAGTGCCTACCCAACGAGCATTTTGAACTGTCACTTCATCAGATGGACTAGAACGAATTAACTGAACATCTTCAGTCTACATGATTAATTTGGTCCTTAATATATGTGCTGGGGAAACATTCACGAAGATTAAAAGCAAATTTGGTCCCAATCAGGGCGCACTGAAAGAAATGGGTGAAATTTACTGCATAAAACGAGTATGAAGGACATAGTTATTTGATGACTAGACAATATTTGTTTAACATTAAGGGGATATATCATATAATGCGAAGTTGACGGAATATCCATTCGGCAACAGATCGCCTGGAAAGAAGGGTAAGATATACACACTATGCGAGAGAAAGATGCTAAGCGAAGTAGCTCTGCTTTCTAGGTGAGCGATCACCAGGCCGGACCACTTTTCCGAACTGTCCTGGGATGAATCGCTCATGTATGACCGATTGAAGCTTATTAACATATTAAAGCTGGTTAAGTGTTATGCGGTAAAGCCACAAGCTCCGATCTATTTTCGCGTTGTAACTTTTATTTTTAGGTTTTAAATTGATATCGAAATTCAGATTTTCCTCTCGCCAGCGTTGTTTCGGCCTTGATGCAGCATTATGATAAACGCAGACTAGCTTACTTATGTCCGCTTGGTCGCTTTAAACATGACGCGACGGCTAGGGGAAAGTTTGCTACCATAGTGATAACCGCAAACAAGCCTGCCGTCTCTGCTAGGTCGTTCTAAGCAGGCCGCGACGGTTTGGGGCACTTTTCTTAAGGGAGGATTGAGGTAAAATAGTGGATGTACCAACGTACCCCGATGATTAATGAAGTTTTGTTTTACATGGATTATGTGTTGCATCTTATTAAGTATCTAATAAGCATCTATTGCTATGTCCGCCGGCAACGGTGAACCGCCGATGCACCGCCGACGATGCATATTCAGTACCATTTGAGCGCAATATCGCCAGAGCTCACCGACTACTCCGCCGTGCCAGTTTTCGCGTGACTGACTGCTGGTTATCGCAGTTCTTTTTTTTTCGTCGGGTGACACCCGTCGCTCTTTTCTCATTTATTTTTATAGTGGGGTGACACCCGTCACCCCACACAATTTTTGTTGTCGTCGTATTTCCGTTCATTGAGTTTCTGTGTGAACTTTGTCTTGTTTAAGTCACATTAGGTAAGACCCTGAAAAGTCGCGTCGGGCCACCAAAAATTCATGCCGGGCCCCCCGAAAATCACGCTGGGGCCTCAAAATGTGCGGGCCGGGCCCCTGGAAATGACGCTGGATGCTCAAAAAGTATCGCCGGGGCCCGACAAAATGGCGCTGGGGCTCGAAAAAGACGGGCCGGGCCCCTGAAAATTACGCTTGGGCCTCAAAAGTTCGCACTTGAGCTCCTGAAAATCGCGCCGGGGGCCTCAAAAAGTCGTGCCGGGGTTCTTGAAAACAACGAGAGGGACACCAAAAGGTCGGGCCATGGCCCCTGAAAATCACGTTAGAAGCTCGACAGGTCTCACCGGGGCCCCAAACCCTGACCGGGACAATCCCCCCCCCCCCGAAAAAAAAAATGATGCCGGTGCAACGAGAAAACAGTCAGGACATGGAAAATCACTCTGGTGTCCCAGCAATCGCTCCAAATGCCCTCTTTTGGGCTCCTGAAAATCACGTTGGGGGGCCACAAAAGTCGTGTCGGGGTTCTTGAAAATCATGAGGGGAACACCAAAAGGTCGGACCAAGGCCCCTGAAAATCACGAAGGTCAGAGCCTGCCATCAAAAAAGGGCAACAAAAACAACATGGAAAATCACTCTGGTGTCCCGGGCCCAAAACGTGTCGGGGTTCTTGAAAATCAGGGAAACAAAAGGCCCCTGAAAACAGTGCGCCCGGGCCCCTGCAAATCACGTTAGGGGCTCGACAGGTCGCACCGGGGCCCCAAGACCCTGATCGTGACCATCAAAAAAATGAAGCCGGGGCAACGAGAAAACTGTCAGGACATGGAAAATCACTCTGGTGTCCCAACAATCGCTCCGAAAGTCCTCAAAACGTGCTACCCACAATACCCCCACCCCCACCCCAAACGTGTCGGGGCCACTAAAACTCGCGATAGCGATCCAAACAAATGACGACGGGGCCCAAAAAATTCCACTTGGACCAAAAAATGTCGCGTCGCTACCCTTGAAAATCACACTGTGGGCCTAGAACTTCCGCCGGAGACCCACAAGTGGTAGCTAGTTTTCCAAAAGCAAATTCCTGTCACTCCTCTCGGTCACAAAAATTGCGTCAGACCAAACAATCTCGTCCGGCCCGGAAAAGAACAGTGTTGGGGCACGGAAAAATGCACTGGTAGCCCGAAGAATCGTACCAGGGCCTAAGAATATCACGCAGGGGGCATACACCAAATAGAAGTCGACCCCAAAAAATAACAAAGGGACTCCATCGAATCGACCCGAACATCGGAAAATTCACAACAGGTTCCGAAATAAAGTTATCCGAAGGGCCATTCTACTCTGGAGGTTGCCATCGGCTGAAATAAATATACTCTTAAGGCAGCCGCAGTGGCGTACCAAAGAGAAAAATACCCCCCCCCCCCTCTGAAGGAGTGAGCTCCCAGGAATCGCGCCGGGGTCCCCAAAATAACTATGGGCCCCATAACTTCGTGTCGGGACCCCATAATTATCGTAGGGGGCCCAAAATTAATACAGCGGACACAAAAAAAAAATAGTGCCGGGGGCCGCTAAGATCGCGCTGGGGAGATGAGTATAACGCGACCGGAACTGCTCGATGCCCGCAAATATCGCACCGGAACCCAAAATTCCCCTGGTATTCACCAAAATTGGATCCGGGCAAAAGCGCCCCCAAAAATGGTACAATTGACCTCAAAAATCGGGACCCGCAAAATCAAGCCAGGGCCTTCCAAAATATGGAGAGATTACGAAAAATAAACACCCGAGCCAGAAAATCGCTCTGGAGTCCCAAGCATACCACCAGATGACTTGGAAAATCGCTACGGTCCCGAAAAAACCTAACGGAGCTCAAACAAATTGCGGCGGGACACCAAAAATATGACGTCGGGGCCCGAAAAATTAGACCGAGACTGGGATTTAAATAAAAACAGAAGTCACCAAAAATTGCGTCGAGCCCAGAAAACGGGCGTCGGGTCCCCCGGAACCACTAGCTTTGCGCCGAAAAGTGGCGCCGGGATCACGAGAAATTATACCGGAGCCCCAAACTCGTGCTGGGGTCCCTAAAGTGTGCGTCAGGAGTCCCAACTAAACACAGCGGGACCCCAAGAGCACAACTGGAGGCCGAGAATGAACCAGACCCTCCCAAGGGTACCGAGTCTTGCAAAAAGGGGCACTGACGTAGAACATGCGTTGCAGCTCTAAATAAACACACAGAGAGCTCTAAAAAAAAACACAACGAAGGCCCTCAAAGCAAACCAGGGACATGCCACCACATAAGACCTCAAAAATAGGCTGGGGCCCTCAAGGAGCGGCATGGTCCTAAAAACGAACGAGAGGACCGGGCACTAAGTAAACACATCGGGGTCCTCGAAAACGCGCCGGTATTTCAAAAATACCGTCGGCGCACAAATAGCCACAAAACTCTATAGAAAAAGAGTCGGGTCTCAAAAATGTGCTGCGCCCCTAACAAAAATTGGCTGGAGCACTGAAACACATCCGTAGACGAATAAAAACGCTACCGGTCCAAAAAAGAACACATAGTTACAAGAGCCCATAGAACACATAGGCCTCGGTTCGGTGGTCTTTCTTGTCTTTAGCAGAGGCAAAGTGCCATCCGCTAGATATTTGTTACGTTAAACCTAAGCCGATTCGGCGCAACCCGTTCTCCCATCACATCGGTGTCGCTCACGTGCAGCACATTGACTCGATCGCACCGAAATTCTACCAAATTGGTAGCCAACACTGTGCGCTTTCACGTAGTGTGACACATCCCTCATTCCCTGCGATGTGAGCCGAGCCGGGCGCCAATATGAGGCGGTCGCGTTTTTCGTCGGGATAAGTCACAGCCCCATGCTAAACAGGAGTGGAGGTGTTGCTCGAATATGAGCGCATGGCCCACGCTACGCTTCGCCCACCCATACAAATTGTATATTGCCGGATAGCCCATGTGACGGGCTATCAGTCCACCAAATTTGATAGCTCTAGTGTGTGGCACTCTCGGTTTGGAGGTGCCCAACTCAAAACAGATGCACGCGCCTGGCGGGCGCAAGGTACGGCGCACGCGACCGCCGACCACAAAGCACGCGGTTCCCTATGGGCACTGGCGGATCCAGGGGGGGGGGGCATTCCGGCCATGGCCCCCCCCCCAAGCGCTTCAAAGGGGGGGGGGCATAGTGTCTTTTGCCCCCCCCCCTCAAACCAACAAAAGTAAACTGAATTAAGATGCAGTAACCTTTGCTGAGGTTAAAAAATAGCGTTCCGGGTGAAATAATCTCCAATTTTAAAGGTATTTTGTTATAATTGTTTGGTCATCCTCCCCCTCCCCCTCCCCCCGGGAGGAGGAGGGGGAGGCTGACGCCGTAAACCGAAAGTTGGCCCCTCCCAACCGGTGGGCTAGATCCGCCAGTGCCTATGGGGCACGTGTTTCCACAAAGTTTCACATTCGTGCCACCTGTGGTATATGCTGTGGCCCTGGCTAACTGATCTCGACATGACCCCAGTTGACGGCACGTGGCACGTGCGCACGTGACACGCGCGACCTGTCCAGCCCCTAACGTGATTTGCCTGGGCCCGGGCGGACTTTTCTGGACCTTCAGGCTCAGCGTGATTTTCAGTGGCCCCGACCAAACTTTTCGCAGTCCCCATTGTGATTTTCAAAAACCCCGGCACGACTTTTTTCGGCCTCCAACTTGATTTTCTGGGCTCAGGCGCAAACCTTTGGGGCCCCAGCGCGATTATCAGGGGCCCAGCCCGTCTTTCTGCGGCACCCATCGTGATTTTCAAGGACCACGGCACGACTTTTTTGTGCTCCAAGCGTGATTTTCTCGGTGCCCGGTCCAACTTTTTGGGGCCCCAGCGCGATTATCAGGGGCCCCGACCCGACCTTGATTGACCGTGACTTTGAGGGCCTGGCCAGTCTTTCTGGTGCCCAGTGTCGTTTTAGAGGGCCCCGGCGTGACTTCCGGTCCTTTTGGCCTCCAGCGTGATTTCCAGGTGCCCGGCCCGACCTCTTATGGCCTCAGCGTGATTTTCTGGGGCCCTGGCGCGATTTATCGGGGTCCCGGCGCGACCTTTTGGAGGCCCAGTGGTATTTTCAGGGGCCCAGTCCAACATTTTGGAGCCCTCGGCTTCATTTGTATGGTCCCGGAGCGATTTTTGAGGCCCCAATCTGATTTTCCTTGGGTCTTGGTGGGATTTTGAGAGCCCCATCGTCATTTTCAGGGACCCCTGCACGACTTTTTGAGGCCCCCGAAGTGATGTTTATGTTCCCCGGTGTGATTGTTGGGGACACCAGCAGGATTTTTAGGGAACCTGGCGTTATTTTTCCGAACCCCGGCGCGATATTGGGGGCCCACAACCTTTCACGGGGAGAGGGACTGCTCCAATGCCACCACGGGGAGGGGGACTGCTCCCATCGGTACGCCATTCCGCATGTCCCAATGACTATAGTTTAACAATGATGTCTATGGAGTACATCGCACAAAATCGACTTTCCTATGCCCATTTAACTGCTTGCACCACAAGGAGTGTTGATAAATATACACTCTGCAATTGGCCTACATTCATCCCATTGTCTTCGGGGTTCTTAAATCTCAGCCTGGACGTACACATCACTGGACGATGAAAAGCCTTGATAGCAGTATCCGTTGTAATTCGGTGTTTTAATGTTCTTAATCCAAATGTCTGCATTGAATAGATTATGGGATCAGAGTATATACTAACATATATTTTTACATTTACCATGAGCCCACCATCTTCCGAACCATTTCTGTTGGACGACATAATTTGAATTCAATGTTTGACTTGCTGTCAATGCCACTACGCAGTTACCCAGCTGAAGATGAACTGGGGTCAGTTGCCATGCTCGTCATGTGCCTTCTCAGGTCCCATGACGAGCATCACTCGTTACTCGTCACATCATTACTCTTCATATCACTCCTCACGTGACCTTGTCAGGTCGCATCACGAGCGCCTAATCCTCTCTGGGGATTATAAGATTCTGAGAGGCGTTCTCGCACTTGAAGTTGATATGATAGTGTGTGGAATTCATTATTGTATCTATACTACCATAATAAATGATGGAACTAAACATTTTGCTATATTGGATGCCGGCACCGATAATGTTCACGCATCTCAATCAAAAGGTTGGATATCGGTGTGCTGTGCCAAACTGTGAAAATCCATTAAAATGTGGACATTTTTTACGTTCCATACTACAGTCACGCAATGGATGTATCGTGATAGTAATCTGTATGCTTCGATAATCAAAATACATGTAAATGTTGAAGTATATGTCAGCTAGGACCAATGCCGTATATAATACATAGCTCTGTAATATCAAGGCAAGGAAATTGCACTTGCAAATTGTATGTCTTACCTTGATTGTGTTACGTTACTGCCCGCAGCCTTTACAATTTTCTACACTAGGCAATATTAATGAACTCGATGTTAAGTATGTTAATAGTCAAAGAACCACAGTGAAACTCTAATATGAATGTATCTTGGTACTGGCTGGCACGTTATCTGCTTTATAGTCTTTTCATAACGTAATATATGGTGTGAATATCCATGTATCTGTTGTATTACATCAACTCTTGAATTAGTTGCGTTGTTGTAGGGTCATGTCCAAGTGTGCATGGTATATTTTATTTACACACGATGATTAAATGAGCCGGTTAGTTGTGAATGCTTTCCTAAATAGCCCAATAATTGGAAATTCTGTAGGTATTATGAGGTAATGCTATTGAATTAAGTGTTTCACCAGGATAAAATGCAGGATAGATTTTCTTCCTAGATAATGTTTCTGTTTTCAAAAGAATCAGGTCAACTAGCATTGCTTTTGCTCAGAAATCCTTCTTCAATAAACTTGTACTTTTACATAATTTTTAAATTCTCAGAATTTCTTATTCGAATGCAATGTTTATGAACGTCGTTAACATGATGTGACCATTGATGTCCTCTGCAAATGCATACTTTTGGGTTGGCAGGCAAAATAAGACCAAAAATTGGGCATAGATAAATAACATTTAAAAAAAACATTAAAGGTGTGAAACACCTTTATTTTTTTTTAATGAAAAGAAACATATACTAACCAAACCTAACCCCTTTGTTTGCTTCATGGAGATAAAATTTGTGCAAAACATGTCTTGTATATATCCTAAAAGTTCAATAATACCCCTTCTTGTAGGTGCAAATACGTAACTAATGAAGTGTCAGTTGGTTCATCACCAGTAGGATAAGGTCAGTTGTGTTGAGGTTATGCTGGTGATGGCACAATGTAGTGATGAGACAGTCTGCCAGACTGTAAGATGTGGGCTGACTGACTGCAATGAGACATATTGCTAACTTTCACATGTTAACTCATAAATTGGTTACATTTGCGTGTTGAGGTAATTGTTTGTTTTTGCAAGGGTAAAGTTTTTCAATGCAATATTTATGAACCTGAATGATGATGTAGCACCTCACTTCCTCTGCATACGGTTACTTTTCATGTGATAAGCAAAGTAGCAACAAAAAGGGGATTTAAATTTGGTGATGTAGCGAACAAAATATTGTTTCCTTTTAATGTAGCATAGCCTAGCCTAACCACGTTTTAAGCAAAACTCCTCCAAACAAATTCGTAAAATTTCAAGCCATTTTTTTCTATATAGGGTATTTCTCACTTAATATTGTGATTTCTCTCTTTTTAACGTGTCTGGAACGTGCATCTCTTCGTTTGTCTTCACACAAAGCTTTAGCTCCGATAGTGGGCCTGGATTGGGCGACTGATTTGAGCACGAATCACATCGTTCGGAAAGGCCCAGGGTGACCACGGCAATGCCGAATATCGATGTTTGTCGCGATGCAATGCATAATCTGTGCGTTGGGCGTGATATAGTGTTTTGCCTGAATACTTGGTGCGCATGCATGGTACATGCTCCTGCGGGAAAATGTAGGCATGCTGTTGTTGCTAGCCACAAACAGCCTTGTAAATAGTTTGATATGTGAAATTGACGTAGCTGTAACCCTTTCTGGGTGTGAACCGAGTCGGTGCCATTTCCGGCTGTCAGTGCTGTAGCTGCCCCGGCCTGTCGCCGAGTCGCCAGACATCGAGACACCGGCGGTTGTAGTGTGCCTTTCGCCGCGGGCGTTCGGGTGGCCATGTGTCTATGAGCGGTGGAGCGATGAGCAGTGGTAGGGCCGGGCCGGCCTGTACAGTGCGATACTCAGTCGAATGCAATGCGACAGCGACACTCGGAGGACGGACGGACCAGTCAGCCTGCAGCCGTAAACCATGTGTATGGCGGTAAGCATGAGGTCGGTGGACTTTGCGCCCAACGACGTGGTGTCACGATGAAGATACAGTAGTCGTTACTAAGTATAGTGAATGCAATGGAGGAGAACAAAGCACGTGCCCACAGAGTGGTGGCGCTGTTCGTGTGGTGCCACGGTCTGGGGCATATTGTCGTCGCCCGGTTCCGGCTGTTAGTGCTGGAACTGTGGCTTGACCTGTCGCTGAGTCATCGATACCTGGCGTTGCAATGCACTGGCCTCGATGGACGGCAGATGAATTGGATTGAACGGCGAGTGTGGCGAAGCTGGTTTTCGGAACACTTTTATTTCAGAAATTTAGCCCCTCCCCACTGTATGTCGCGACAGAAATCATACCGAGCCAGGGTCTAGAGCGGCGCCGATCTGTCTCACTGCTTACGTCAGCACTGCCGCCGTCCGCCGGCTCGGCCGGCGGCTATTGTCCCCTCCCCACTTCCGGCCGACCCACGGCACCTCGGGTCTGAGGAATGGATATTGCGCTGCAAATGTGACCTAGATGCACGGCCGCCTGTGAGAAGATGATGAAATGTCAGTGGGTGACGTTAATGTGATTTGTCTTGAGTGATGTATGTTAACGAGTCTATTCTGATAACCACAGTCGGGCAGGCGTGTGTGTACATGACTGAGAGATGACAGGTGTATAGATGAGTGGTATGACTGTTATATGACAGGCCTCTGTCACTGTGGCGATCTTACGTCGTTACTGTCTCGAGTGCAGTGTGTGTGTGTGTGTGTGTGGGATGACAGGTATGACAGATGTCATACCCCGTGGCGAATGCTAGGTGTGTCTGTGATACAGGTGTGTCTGTTGTGGCAGATGTGTTTTGGATGTGTGTAAGGACGGATACGTGAAGACAGATGTATGTATGATTTATTAATGTAATGGTGACATATAATAATGGGTGACTGCTGGATGAAGGTTACTGTGTCTGTGAATGCCAGATGCCAGCTGCTCGTGAGCAGCTGTAGTCATGTGTCGCTGTTGTCAGACGCTGCGTCGCCAGACCATGTGCTACCATGGGCGTATATGTTCGTGTCAGGCGACGTGTCCGGTCTTAAGCTGAGCTCAGCCATCAGGTGCCTGTGTGTACGCTAAGTCAACAGTAGTTCCCACGAACGGTCGGGCTCTGGTTGCTACCAGAGCTCTGGGAATGTCTCTGTTGTCTCAGAGGGACGGTGCGCCCGCCGTTGCAGTAAAGTTCACTGAGTGCGAGCACTCTTCTCGGATGTGACGCGGAAGTCACATGCTCTGGATATATCACGTGATTTTTAGCCAATGGCGTGGCGTTGCATTGGACAGCCAGGGCGTTGGCTATCGAGCTTAGCTGGTGCGAAGCCGAGGACTCCGGGGAGGAGTGGTGAGACGGCGCGCAGCGGGACAGGGCGGCCGGTGGCCGGCCCTGTCCAGTATTTCAGTAATGAGGTACGTGGGACTTTGACTGAGAATCACTGTGTGTCTGGTATGGCTGTTGAGATGTAGTCTCTTGAATATTTGAATGTGCAGCGTGATTGAAGACCGGCCGGCGTGTGAACTAGATCGTCTGAACTTTGATGTATCGTTGAACGCTAGAACTAATTAATGATAGATGGGAGGCTGAGCCAATATGCCATGATATCAATGATGCTTAACAAGATATGACTGTTGATATGTATGTTGGCCAATGAGTTGTTGTATGTCAAGATGTGGTATGGCGGAGTCAATTGACGTATCAAACTCGATTGAGGCGGTGTGTTACTTAAGAATAGTATTGTATTAATTAGCCTAACTGCTGCACTATTGAACACGAATAAATGTCGCCATTAGTCTGCTTATTATTGGCACAATAAAAGTGCGGGATTTGCAATGCTTGTCAAGAGAGGCTATTGGATTTGTGGTACAGAACCATTGAACATTCCCTGCTTTTTTAATATCGTCAAAGCGAGGTCCATAGTACTATTCACGTAGCCCAAAGAAGTTTGCCCAGACATCTGCGAAATGTCTGATAAGCTCTGGGGAGAAAGGAACTTCGTTACACGAGGAAGATATTGTAGATTCAACACACTGCCTTTATTTCATATTGGTCTGCTCGTGATCGTGATATAACTGTGTCTGTAGGTTCCATGTGTGTTTCGCCAATCTTTCATGTTGTTCAAGCACATGCAATTGGTGCGCGACATCATACAATACCTTCCCAATGACGCTGACACCGCGATATATATATATATATATATATATATATATATATATATATATATATATATATATAATATAGGGATGTCCCATTGGAATTGTGCGTTTCTCCATTCCCGAGTAGATGTTATAACTGGTAGCGGTATAGTTGGTAGGTAATTGTTCAAAGGATTACTTTCTTGGCTATTCTCCGAAGGTTCCTTCGCCTTTTCGGATTCCCCTGGTCTGATGGTATTGATGACTTGTTTGCATGGCCGAAATTCCGGTCGGGTGAGATAGTCCATGGAAAGATAACCAGGGCACTCATATTATCAATACAACTGTTTCCTTGTTATCTGTACCCACACTACAAAAGCGTGACCGATGATGACCTTGCATAACCCGGAGCCAGGGGTGTCGATTTGTACCCCTTTGTGGGGGCCATGGCCCCACCAATGTTGATCTTGGCCCCACCCCAATGTTGATTTGGGCCCCCCAATAACCTATGCTATTTTATGCTGTCAAAGAGAAGCTAAAGGGAAAAAATGAAAATCACCCATTTAATGCTAAGTAGAAACATTGATGTTAACCAGCACATTTATGTACTGAAAAGAAACAGATTTGGATATAGATAGTGGACTGACCCTCCACCTTTTGCTGAAAAATGTAAAATTGTGTGTAGAAAAACAAATAAATATAGCTGGAATTCCCTCCACTGTGGAAGTACAGCTTACATCATAAATATGTTGAGATTAGCGATGCTGATGCATTTTAAACCATATATGTCTGAAATAAATATCTGCTAAGCAACTAAACATACAATTGCATGGTCATACTGATCATTTCTGAGATCCGAAAATATAGTGGGCTAAATCCGGTGTTTTTTTTTTTTTTTTTTTGGGGGCAGTGCATTGGCACTTCGACCCCCCCAATGTTTTTAAAAATCGACACCCGCCCGGAGCTCTATCCGGACCCCCACCTCCCATGCTGCCAGAATTTAACATTTGGTCAATCAACGGCCGTCGCATGTAGCAGTAGCCCAAAGGGGTCACGCTATCCGAAATACCACCCATTTATATGCTTAGTATATATATATATATATATATATATATATATATATATATATATATATATATATATATATATATATATATATTGACATTGTGCTTATAGACAAAACCAAGTTTTGGCCACCTCCGAAATTAATTTCAAGGATTTGTACCTCACAGAAATATAAATTTCCTTGTGCGCCATTGCATGGTACACGTCAGTCTACAAATTGCTTGCTACTACACAATAATTTGCCGATAATTATACCCTTGATTTAGATATTTGCATTGCATCCACAGTCCACGCGTCATCCTTGCAAGTAACACGTTGCGTCGACATGATCCTCGTGACCTGCGAGGCCATCAGTTGACCTAGAGATAACATTTGGTACCAATATGAAGAAAAACGGGTTAATCTACAGGATCGGCTTGTGCCGTTGCCATATCATCCCTTCAGAAACATTATTCGTTGCCCAGGTGGAACTTCGCATGTTTACTTGGGCAGCTGCCCTTCCGCTTTTGCAAGAATTGAACGTTATACCCATTATCGTGGCGATTATCGTTGTTAATATCCTTCCCAATATTTTCAGAAAGTCCTATCCTACATTCATAAACTATTAACGTTTGTCAGTGGAAAGAAACCGTGCAATAAATGCCTGCTAAACTCCAAACCTACGTGACCTGATACCCTAATTCGGCTCGTATAGTTGATGAATGGTAATTTTCAGGTTGTAACGGAACAGCAGTTTTCATAGAGAAAGACACCTTCTATCATATGGTCCTAGTTGTATTGGTCTATCTCTCTTTTTTCCAGAACGACAACATGATAAGCTACCCCTGAAAGGCATTGCGGTCAATAAGGTGGTTTTACCCCAACCTGACTAGATAGGCCTTGGTTTTACCATGGATCATTGAATAGGGGGGGGGGGGGGGCCGGAAGGAGAAATTGTCTGACATAAAATATGCAACTACCAAGGTACATGGCTAATATTTAAGGTTGTAAGGAAGGGTGATCACCACCTGGGCCAAGGCAAAGACTGGTGCCAGTGGACACAGGCCACCAGTGGCACCAGTTAGGGCAGTTGTAGTGCAGGTAGGGCAAACAAGGTCGCTAGTACTGCTGCAGGACTACAGGGCCCTTCTGCCACCCTGAACATAGTAATTGTCGATCGGTTCTACAGGTTGCCGTAGCAACAATTTCAAAAACAATATTATAGACCGTTTTATGGAGATGGTCAATAGCTTGTTTTTAAATGAAATCATTTCAATAACACGCATAGGGTCAAAAACATTGAAACCGTACTCGCAGCGCGTTATCCGAGGGCGCGGCACCTAATCTACTGCCTCACCCACTAGCAGCCCGCCGCCGACGACCATAACCCCTCGCACGGCCGATGCTCCGCGCAAACTTCGTCCGGCCGGGGAGGGGGAGGGGTTGTACCTACCCTCCGGGGGAGGTGGGTAGGTTACCTACCCTCCCCATATTCACAACGGCATCAGATGGATTGGGTGTCAAGAAGATTGGTCAGCATTGATCCGAGTAACTTCATATCACGTCAAACAAAAACAATTGATAGCGCAGGCGGCACAAAGACTTCAATAACTATAGTCACAATTATCTTCCACTGCACGGCCAAAACTATTGTAGATCAATTTAGTCCTGACCTAAATAACCGAGTACGGTTCAATGGCAAACCATTACCATATTATCACACATCATGTTATCGGCACTGTAGGTCACTACCTAGAGACCTGACCTGACATTCGCCACACCAATTGTATCCAACGCATGGTACTGACAATTGTATAGGTTTTTCGCCTGGGTTGGAAACCAACAGCTGTTTGCCTATCAGCCCACCTAGCGGAGGGTAAGTAAAAACACGGAAACGCGGCCGGTTTTTGGCCGTGCGCCTATGGGAGTTCAGGGTACGCATTTCGTATTGGCATTTTCCAATGGATTCAGCCATCCCAGGAGGATTGCATCAGCCTTTCATGATATATAATTGATCAGGGAGCCTTACCGTTATTTCCTTATTCATTTATTACGCTCCGTTCAGAAGTTGTGGTGCGAAGTGAAGACATCTATGAGAGGGAGCCCACCCCGCCCCAAGGGTCGGCCCACCGATGCTGATATCTTGATGATCTTTATCTTGAATCTTTATCTCTTGGCTCTCTATCTTTATCTTGATCTTGAAATGATTGTACGGGGCAAAGTAACACCCATGAGTCGAACGACTGGCAAGTGGTAGCAAATCGGCGAGAGGTAGTGGCGTTGCCAGCTAGGGTATGTTGCAAGAGCTGGTCCAAGGGGAGGAAGCGAAAGTGACGTCCCTTATGACCCGAAGGACGCCTCCCTTGGAGGTTCCAGTGTACCTCCTCCCTTGAATTTCTCAGCGAAATGCGCTCCTCGGCCTGGGAACAGCAGTCCTCTGGGAGACCGAACGCACGCCGCGAATTTTTCGGCGAAAGGCACTCCTCAGACAAAAACAAATGGTGCCCGTCTGGGAGATCGGAGTGTACCCCGTCCAAATGTTTTTGACCAAGAGCAGCTCCTCTGGAGAAATGACGCCTCCTTGGCAAAATCATAAATCTGTCAGTGGTTTGGTGTAGGGGGAGGGGGCTTGTACCCTCCATGGAACTTCCGCTCAATCCTCTTTGCGGATTGGTGGATACGCCGAAGTCTATACTCTCCCATTCAGTTGTATAAACCACTCCACTGGAAAATATCAGCCACAAATCTAGAGAGCAAGGAGGGTGGGGGCGAAAGCAGAACCGCGCATTCTAATCTTTGAGGGTGAAACTGCCCCCTCAATGCTTGCTTCCCCCACGCGCAATAATTTCAACTTCTAACATGGGAGCCTATGGAATGTGACCCCTTATTCCTTTTGGTCTATCTATTGCCTTCATGTACTTTGCCCCCTCGGACCCTTTTAAGGAATCAACATCGGTGGGCCGACACTTTCGACGAAATGGGCTCCCTCTCACAGATGCATTCACTTCGCATCACAACTTCGGAACGGAGCGTGATAAATCAATAAGGAAAGAATGGTAAGGTTCCTTGATCAATTCTGTATCATGAAAGGCAGATGCAATCCTCCTGAGGTAGCTGAATCAATTGGAAAAAAATCCAATACGAAATTCATACCCCGCACTTCCATAGGCGCACGGCCTAAAACCGGCCGCGTTTCCGTGTTTTTACTTACCCTCCGCTAGGTGGCAGGTTGGTGCAGCTGATACGCGTAGATCAAAGGCGCCGACGCGGAGTTTGCAATCCAGGTGTACATCATCCATGGTGAAACCGCTTAATGAGGACTTCGGCCGTTGAAAACAAGTGACGTCACGATAAGTTAGAATCGCCAAACGGCGGTAAAGCGCCTCACGTGTACATCCGTCCAGCACCGTCTGGGTTTGTATGGGAATGTATGGGATATTGTGGGATACACTCCATACATTGCATGGGAATGTATGAGTGGGTTAGATAAATATGTTGAAGTTATTTTTCTATGGCAAAATTACTCGCTCTGCGGCTGTGTCGGATTATTTTACATGTGTGTCATCGATTTTTTGTCTTGCATCGGTGTTTACTTTTTGGAAAATGACTAGACTTATGGCATGAGAAGCAGGCTCATGCATACCCATATGAAACTTTAAATTTCGTTGATAGTTGCTGGCAAAATGTTTTGTTGGGAAGATATGTGCCATGCTTTTCCATCTGATGTAATGGCCTATCTGTGATCCATGGCATTTTTTCTTTTCTTTCATAAATGGCCTGTATAGGTAGGTAGGGGAAGAGGGGGGGGTATCTGAACACGTTCTGTTTCCTGAACACCTACCTTTGGTCATCTCCCACATCATGTTCAGTGCATAAATAACAAAAAGATGGTGGTATTCATAAATGATGGACCTGTCTCTACCAAAATATGAAAGTCTGATCACATAATTATACCTATTCTTTTGTGTATGGAGGTTGCAAAGTTCACAGGAACCATTGTAGGCTTCCAAGAGCAGTTGGCTTAAGGAAACCCTAAGGAAGTGACTTTCAATTTTTGTTTGCAATCACACCAGCATTTGTTAGTGGCTACTAATCGCTTGTACCACAACAGCTACAGTGAGGTAATCCTGAACAACAACATTTTCATGTTCAGAATACAGTACACCACTATAAAATAATCATCTGTTTTAAAGTTGCTCTTTGCAAGTGGTTAGAGGATTTTCATTAAAGGAACTGTTTGAATATGGATAGCTTGTTCATTTTTGTGTTCAGTAAACACAGTACAATTAATGGTTCAGCCATACAGAAGCAGCAGTAGAGCTATTTGTTGCATAATGCCTGAAGTGTTCAGAAACCCCCCTCTTCCTCTACCTACCTACCTACCTACCTAGCTTGGTAAATTTGTGCTTTATGGTGTTTTGTGAATTCCTGGAAATTACCATTCCAATGCAATGTTTTGCAATGTGACTAAGATGATGGGACCACTCATTTTCTGTGCAAATGGTTACTTGTCATGTTGTGAGCAAAATATCACCAAAAAAGTGGCTTTGAATTAGGTAGCATAGCATAAAAAGAAATGTTTTAAAAATAAAATAAGAATGCAACATAACCTAACCTATAGCTTAACCTCCCTTTGGGGGACAAAAATCCCCAAAATAATATTCCAAAAATGAAAAGCAGTTTATTTTCTGAAAATATTCAACCTTAAAATACCTAGCACAACCTAACCTAAACAAGCATAAGCTTTTGAAGAAAATATCATTGTCTTTTTTCATGAATTTTTTTTCTTCCTTAATTTTTTTCTTCTGAAAAATTGTCTAACCTAAAACCCTAAACTAACCTAACCTACACAAACCTAACTGATTTGTTTGCTTTATGGAGGCAAATGTGTTTAAAAACTTGTCCTGTTACCACCTTAAAGCACAATAATACTTATGGTTCCAGATATAGCCTGCTCATGCTCTGTACCTACTTGTAATGAGGCAGGTAAACAGACAACAGGACCACTATGCCTAATGAAGGGATGAGACATGTGTGAAATGTGCATTGTTAACCAAGTGGGTAATCTTCAAGTATTACCCCTCACATTTTCTTTATGTCAACAAGGTATCAAGTCATCATCAGCTGACTGCCAGTCAGCTATTGGTGATGTCACTCAAAGTATGGAGAAAAACCTCCAGCCAGGTGTGCTGAATGGACCTAGGGGAGTTATCAGGGTATTTCAGCTCATTCAGGGGCATCAGCAGGATAACCTAACCTAACCTAATGTAATGCCCCTGCATTCATTCAGTGTGCCCTGCTGGAAGCTTTTCACTGTACTTTGAGTGACGTCACCAATAGCTGACTGGCAGTCAGCTGGCGGTGACTTCGATACGTTTTTGATATAAAGAAAGTGTGAGGGGTATTACTTGAAGATTACCAGCCAAGTGTGCCAAGTGCATGTAATTTCAATTTGAGCGATCTTGGTCAGCTATAAGTGCAGTTCTTTTTTAAAGCTCTTTATTGACTTGCAGTCTCAAGGCAAAGCATACAATTCTGAACCAATTTTTTCAAACATTTGCAAATTGAAAAAAATATATTCTAAGCTAGCCTGAATGTTTGTGACAAAAAACTCAATTTTTTTAATTGTAAATTGTCAAAAAAAGAGAAAATCTGTCTGATAACAAGAGGCTAACCTAACCTAACTTCACCAAACGTAACCCCTTTGTATGCTTTATGGAGATCAAGTTTGTGTAAAATTTGTCTCATGGTTATCTTAAACTGTAATGATACCAGATTTTCATAGTGTGGTTGGTCGTGACCAAAACACAAATGTGGATAAATATAGAAAGCTTTTGACATGAAGCTGACTGATAATTTTGTAAATTTGCAGTTCAAGGTAGTTTTTGACTTTTTAACTTCTCATCCCAATGCAAGGTTTATAAATGTGGTGAACATGATGCAGCCACACATTTCCTCTGCACATGGATACTTTTTAGTGGGAGGCAAAATACACTGAAAAAGGGGTCTAGAGTTGGGTAATATAGCATACAAATAATGTTAAAATGAAGACAAAAATGTCAGATAACCTACTCTAACCTGGCTTAACTTTCCATGCAAAAGCACAAATTCCTGTATGATCATTATGGATGATGCATCCTAAAGCGACAACCCTAAAGAACACAAATTATTCTTCTTTAATGAAATATTTTCAAGGAATTTTTTTTCTGAAAAAAAATCAGATTAAATCAAGCCTAACATGTCTTCAAAAACAGGACAGGGTAGCCTGACCTATTTTTGATGACAATAAATTGTATTGACCTAACCTAACCTAACCTAACCCCTTCATTTACTTCATCTAAGTAAAATTAACTTTCTAAATTTTCTCATTGATGGAAAAAAAACTTTCTCATAGATACCTTGAGCTGCAATTTTGCCAAACATCTTGGGTTTTACATGGTAAAAAACTCAATATATTGTTTCATTTAGTGTATTTTGGTTGCTAAGTGGGAGGGGAGGTGTGCTCCCTTTGGGTGCACCTCTGAGCAGAACTTAACTCCAGCATGAGATTCATAGTTGAAGCCATGGTTCTTATGGATATCTACCTACCTGTAGCTGTGCAACAAGAATTTACTGCATGATGCCATGCTTTAAGGGGAAACTTGACATAGCCTAATGTTATGAATGGAGGATTGCATCCAAAAGGCTACCTAGGTAACTATTTGGGCTTGAAAAATAGGGTAGTTACTAGATATATGTAGATATGCCTATCCAATTTATTGTTTCCTAGGTGCACAGTAAGTAGCCTGTTTTTGTTAGATGTATTTTGTGGTGTTTTCTAATGTTGTTTGAATTAATTCGATGGGGATAAGTAGTCTAGAGAATAAAATAGAGGTAAGTTGCTGTCTCACAATCAAAAGATAGTGGGTTTGAGTCACCTGCCGCTACTCTTCACCTGCAACCAGTAGGAGTGAGAGATTGGCTATGCTACATCACTGAATGGTCAATGTGTAGTAAATCCAATAACCACCAACCACCACCATGCATTTGATATTTATCTCTTGGAAATGCAACTAGATTTGTCCAAGTTCTTATTTTCAAAACATTTTTCATTTAAATATAGAAAATGACAGATTAGCATTGGCATAGTACCAAACCAGAGGGTCCAAACCCCCTGAAACCTACCCAATCTCCAGCCATGCTTAGTGGGTTAGGGAAACATCAAATATGCATACTTCTTCAACTTACCCTGTATTCACTGTAAGTAATAGTAGCATCTATGAAGGGTGCTGCCAGGATTTTATTGGGCAGGCTTGATCCCCAAAAAGTGAATGTCCTCAAGTTTCATTGTGCGAAGTATTATGAAAATACCTGATTTAGTGTGGAAATCTCAAGGTTATAGTTTTGTCTAGTATATTTTTATGTTAAGGGGGTCAGGCACCTGTACCCCTTCAGCTATGCCTCTCAATAATCTGAAATTATAGAAAATATGGTGCGACCAAACCTAACCTTCTGATATTGGGTCACCTCCCGCCTAATGATGTTTGACTGGTTACACATTTGCATGGAAGTTTTTTTTTCTATGGATCTGACATGTTAGAGTATTGAATCTGTCCTAACACTCATGTGTGTAAAGTATGAAACATGATGCACATATGTAGTGTTTATTCATTTGAATGCATGCCTGACATGGGCCAGGGGCACCCCTCTGAGAGAAAAAGGTGCCACTTCAGTGTGCTTGCGTGCGTCTCCTCAACTTTTACAGATACAGACTTGTATTGAGGTTATCCACAATGGACTTTTGGCTATTACAACCTAGCATTAATGAGATATAACAGCATATGACTCAACGGTCGACGTGTCGTAAAACCAATAACCAACGAGATATAACAGCAGTGCAGAAAAGGTTAAAATCACAGAACAGTAAAACCGGTGGCCGTGCATGTCATAGAATACAGCAGGGTGACCAGCAACTCAGTCCTGCACGGGCGGCGCGTTAGACATGTGCCGGCGTAGGTGGCGACCGAAGATCGGCACGGGAAGCGGTATCAGTTCGGGTGGCAACGAGTTGTACATAATTGGTTCTCTGGAGCTAAATCACCTCTTCCACATCTCAGTGCAGGACAGGGACATATAAGTGATGGTCCCGACAAGTGATGGTCCCGTAAACCACCTCTTCCCCATCTCAGTGCAGGACAGGGACATATAAGTGATGGACCCGACAGGTGGTATGGTCATGAATCTCCGCCATGGTGGTGAGATCATGAGCCAGCGACCCGGCTGACCATGACGGCGCACCTTGTGCGTGAGGCACAGGGTGTGGTACATGGCTAGGTTCTCCGCACTGAGTCAGCCCAGTCTCCTCAGCAGATCAGAAACATGGTCAACCTTTTTGCGGCCGAGAATTACTGTTGCCGAGTAGTTAGTAATTTTTGGAATGCTAGATAGGATCTTTTTGGTTCCATTACCGTACACAAAAATACAGTAGCGGATCTGCGAGAAGACCAGGGTATTGACCAGCGCGAAGATGACAGCAGGTGGAAGGTGCCCCCTCAGATACGATAGGCCACTGAGAACTCCAAAAGAACGCCGAGTCACTTCTGAGACTTGCGAGTCCCAGCTGAGCAAGCGATCGAAAATAAGTCCGAGATTTTTGCTTTCCGAATTGGTGGGTAGATCGTGATCGCGAAACTTCACCGTGATATCCGGTAAGGCACGCAGCTTTTGTGGGCTGCTCAATAGCATCAGCTGAGTTTTAGCAGCATTAATTTTCCGTCCATTTGCTCGAAACCAGATGTCGAGGACGGCCCAAACTGTTTCTATGCGAGCGACGAAGTTTTTAATTTAACATTTCTTACCACTGCCAAAATGTGGGTGTCGTGGGCGTATTGGATAACCATTGCGTCTTCGGCGAACAGGTTGCGGTCGTTGACGAAGACGCAGTAGAGGAGAGGTCCGAGAGATGATGCGTGAAAAACGCCGATGCTGTTGGGCACGGGGCAGATTTTTGGACGACACCCAGACTGTCAGTGAGGCTGACACTCTGGGCGTGGTTCTGAAGATCAGCCGAAAACCAGATGTGTCGATGCTGTGGAGATTTAGTTTTGACAGGAGTTTTGAGTAGTCTATCACATCAAAACCATTTGCTCAAATCCAGCAGGCAGAGAAGGGACACCTCTCCATGGTCACATGCGGATAGGATTTGGTCAGATATTGAGGTCAGGGCGGTTTCCGTCGAGTGACGAGAACGGATTCTTCAGCTTTAATAGGAGCCGAGATCCCCCCCTAAGACCTCGGCTCCTATTAGAGCTGGAGGAACGAAATTCACAGGGCGGATGGGTACGGTAGTGAACTCTATTGTGTGCAAATTTATTGACCTTAGGTCAATATCTTCAAGGTCAAATGAGGTCACATTTGTCGAAATTTTATTGTTTTGCGTGGCTTGGCTTGTCATTGTTATGGATCGCTGTGATTGTGTTTAAATACTCCAAAATAGTCATCAATGATGTTTTGGACGTTACTAATGATGCAATGCAGATGCTAGACCCAACATTTGACCTCAGGTCACCTATATAGCAGCACTTTATCAGGTCAATTACCTGTTCCAGTTACCGGAACCGGGCCGCCCGCCCGACTGCTCCGTCGGGCAGCTCGGCGCAATCGGCTTCGTGAAGAAAGGAGTGAAGTACATGAATAAAGTATGGAAACGCAATGACAAGCAGTACAAATGACAAACAGTAGTGCATTTATGACAACATTCCGGTTGATCAAGTTTGGTTCCATTAACCTGTCATGACCTTGACCTGACTTGACCTCGGTGACCTAACATGACCTTGAAACTATATAGCATATCAATATACATCAAACAAGTCGCTAGTGTTGCCAAGAACACTTCCCTTTTGCGAATATACGGGAAGCGCATCAGCGCCGATTTTTGTGGTCTGGCGCTAGGATTTTTTTTACTAACGGCTCCTAACTTGACAAATTTTCTGCCGATTTCCATTTTTCTTGCCTTAACACGCGCACTGGAGGGGGGGGGGCGAAATCCGCCCACCCCTCCGGTTTTTCGCAAATAACTGCAGATTTTACCGGTCGATATACGCGATTTTCGGTGTACCTGCTTAGAAATCAACGGCACGTCGTTTAAAGTAAGAAAAATGGAAATCGGCCGAAAATCTTTCAAGTTAGGGGCCGCTGAAATAAAAAAATACTATATCGCCAGACCACAAAAATCGGCGCTGATGCGCTTCCAGTATACTGACAAAAGGGAAGTGTTCTAGGCAACACTAGCGACTTGTTTGATGCATATTGATATGCTGTATAGTTTCAAGGTCATTTTAGGTCACCAAGGTCAAGTCAGGTCAAGGTCATGACAGGTTAATGGAACCAAACTTGATCAACTGGAATGTTGCCATAAATGCACTACTGGTTGTCATTTGCACTGTTTGTCATTGCGTTTCCATACTTTATTCATGTACTTCACTCCCTTCTTCACGAAGCCGATTGCTCCGAGCTGCCCGACGGAGCAGTCGGGCGGGCGGCCGGTTCCGGTAACTGGAGCAGGTAACTGACCTGATAAAGTGGTGCTATATAGGTGACCTGAGGTCAAATGTTGGGTCTAGCATCTGCATTGCATCATTAGTAATGTCCAAAACATCATTGATGCCCATTTTTGAGCATTTAAACACAATCACAGCGATCCATAACGATGACAAGCCAAGCCACGCAAAACCGGAAAGTTTGCCAATCTGACCTCATTTGACCTTGAAGATATTGACCTAAGGTCACGAAAATTGCACACAATAGAGTTCACTACCGTGCCCATCCACCCTGCAAATTTCGTTCCTCCAGCTTTACTAGGAGCCGAGATCTTAGGGGGGCGGAATCCGCCCCCCCCCTCCAGTGCGCGTAATTCTCAGAGGCCCTCCAGGGCGCGTGTTAAGCGACGCGCCGGTCATTTCTAAGCAGGTACGCAGAAAATCGCGTATATCGACCGGTAAAATTTGCAGTTATGTACGAAAACCCGGAGGGGTGGGCGGATTTCGCCCCCCCCCCCCTCCAGTGCGCGTGTTAATATCTTATCCGAGCCAGCATCCGTCTGCCACCACGCACAAACGTCCTTCCAAAGGTTACCCTCGATATTTTCCCAACAGACCAGTCCAGGCTCTGTCCTTCACATCGCAAACATGCCAACTTCTATTTAGAGTATTACATAGGGATAATAAATTCAGGTTGGATAAGTCGAGGCGTAGGACAGTTAAGCGCCAACAGGTTTTAATCAAAGGGTGGTTGATCAATGGAATAGGCCGCCTGTTGATGTGGGCAGTCCGTCATTGAATGTATTACAAAATGTGGTAGACAAATGTATTATGTTGGAGAATCTTGTTTTTGAGTTCTAATTAGTGGTGGATGGGTTGAAAGTTATATCGTTTAATACAACGAAGAATGGCTCTTAGATGCTCCTGGGTTTTAGACATTGCGTGTAAAGAAAGCATACGACCTTCAATATACCAGGAGGTGCTGAGCTGACATCAAAAGTAACGTTAAGGGTTATACTTTATTAGGTACTCAACGTTTCGGCCAGGGGCCATCGTCAGGAGTGATATAAAAATGTCAAGTTAAGCAATTGAAAAAAAAAAAGCACGCGAGAAAAAAAGCGTGCAAAAGACACGTGGAATGCAGAAAAGCCTCCTCAGTGGTGCAGACACTTAAAGAAACTCCAAACCAGAAACAAACTAGGTCAAGATAGAATCCTCTGAGGAAGCCCGAGCCGATTATCCACATACATATCGATACATACACTCACGCACATATATAGACATAGATCCAATATAACCCGTAATACATAGAATATAATTTATGTTTGTGTAATTTAAGTGATATACCAAGACGTCGTTTGCGTGTTTAGTTGCGGCCGTAGATTACGTATGTGTAGAGATTCGAGGACCTTTAGATCAGCGTTGTCCCTGGCTGTTGCTAGAATTTCTACTTTGAAGTTTGTGTTAGTGTCGCTGTGTTCCATGTTATAATGTTTGTCGATCATGTGTTCGCCTAAAGGTGTGTATGCTCTTCGAAGTCTGGCATCTCCCAAGTGCTCATTGTACCTATCCCTGAAACTTCGTTTGGTTTCACCGACATAAAATATTCCAAGACAGCGGTTGCACGTTATTTTATAAACTACGTTTTTTCGCGTGCATCTACCTTTGAGCCCGTTGATACAGGTGTGGCACGTTCTTCTACCAGCAGGGCATGGCGGAATTTCCAGGGCTGAGCGGACCAGGTAAGATTTCAGCGTAGGTCCGCTAGTCCAGGCTACCCTAACATGGTTTAGATGAGACGAACGGATGGCTGCGTTTACCTGTCGACATAGTTGGTCATCGACAAATGGAAGTCTCATGTAAACATAGTTGGGATTACTACCCGCTCGATGCCGACGTTGCCCACTTATCCTACTCCTGTTGTGAGGGTGAACAGCACGAGCGGCGGAGTGTACCCGATGTGCTGGGTATCCGTTTTCCAGGAAAAGAGTTGTCATCTTCGCAAGGCTCCGCTCGCATGAAATATTATCGGAGGAGACTCGTGCTGCTCTCCTCATTTGGGATTTTAAAACGGCCTTTTTAGTAGCCATCGCCTGTAGCCATCGCCTTTAGTAGCCATCGCCATCTAGTGGCCTCTCTGCTCGACTTCTTTGCAGAAATTAACCAACAACACTCCAGCATCAAGTTCACCTTAGAACACACTGGTCATAGCAGTTCGATTCCTTTCCTTGATACGTTGTTTGTAGTTCAGGCTGATGGGAGCTACACCACCGAACTGTACTTTAAACCTATGGCAGCCCCCATCATCTTGCACTATGATTCGGCCCACCCGATGGCTACTAAAAAGGCCGTTTTAAAATCCCAAATGAGGAGAGCAGCACGAGTCTCCTCCGATAATATTTCATGCGAGCGGAGCCTTGCGAAGATGATAACTCTTTTCCTGGAAAACGGATACCCAGCACATCGGGTACACTCCGCCGCTCGTGCTGTTCACCCTCACAACAGGAGTAGGATAAGTGGGCAACGTCGGCATCGAGCGGGTAGTAATCCCAACTATGTTTACATGAGACTTCCATTTGTCGATGACCAACTATGTCGACAGGTAAACGCAGCCATCCGTTCGTCTCATCTAAACCATGTTAGGGTAGCCTGGACTAGCGGACCTACGCTGAAATCTTACCTGGTCCGCTCAGCCCTGGGAAATTCCGCCATGCCCTGCTGGTAGAAGAACGTGCCACACCTGTATCAACGGGCTCAAAGGTAGATGCACGCGAAAAACGTAGTTTATAAAATAACGTGCAACCGCTGTCTTGGAATATTTTATGTCGGTGAAACCAAACGTAGTATCAGGGATAGGTACAATGAGCACTTGGGAGATGCCAGACTTCGAAGAGCATACACACCTTTAGGCGAACACATGATCGACAAACATTATAACATGGAACACAGCGACACTAACACAAACTTCAAAGTAGAAATTCTAGCAACAGCCAGGGACAACGCTGATCTAAAGGTCCTCGAATCTCTACACATACGTAATCTACGGCCGCAACTAAACACGCAAACGACGTCTTGGTATATCACTTAAATTACATAAACATAAATTATATTCTATGTATTACGGGTTATATTGGATCTATGTCTATATATGTGCGTGAGTGTATGTATCGATATGTATGTGGACCATCGGCTCGGGCTTCCTCAGAGGATTCTATCTTGACCTAGTTTGTTTCTGGTTTGGAGTTTCTTTAAGTGTCTGCACCACTGAGGAGGCTTTTCTGCATTCCACGTGTCTTTTGCACGCTTTTTTTCTCGCGTGCTTTTTTTTTTCAATTGCTTAACTTGACATTTTTATATCACTCCTGACGATGGCCCCTGGCCGAAACGTTGAGTACCTAATAAAGTATAATCCTTAACGTTACTTTTGATGTCAACTCAGCACCTCCTGGTATATTGAAGGTCGTATGCTTTCTTTACACGCAATGAAAGTTATATCATTAGGTACAAACTTTGAGGCCCCTTTAAGCAAGCATGAGTAGAGTTGAAAATTATGGATGGGGCACTCGATCCACGCGTGTGTTAGCGGGATCGAGTGAATATGGCCAACTAGGTATTGGTAGTTGTGTAGGATGTTGGTGGATATCCTCTTTGAAATTTATGTGGTTTTGGTTGGGGCGCTGATTATCCTTTTGTCCAGGCTTATAGTGTTTTATCTGTACAGGCTTAACCCAGATGGGCTCCTGTGGCTCTTATTAAGTCTGAACATCTTATGACTTTCGGACGGCAAATGCGGGTTTTTGCATGCTAAGCGAAAAGAGATTGCGGATTTTATCTCGCACCACGTTGCATGTCACGTGTTAACATGTTGTGCAACATGCTGACCAGATTGCATGGAAATTGTACCCAGAAGATCGCCAACACTTGTGGCTTTCAAATGGAGCCAATGCACGTCCGGCTGGCTGTTACCAGAGACTAGCCACGCTTCGATTTATTCAACGGGAATTTGTCTTCTCCGGCTTGAAAACACCACGTTAATCCTATGAGAGATCAGAAGCAAATTTATGCACATGTCACGTGCTTGGAACCCGCCCCACCACAACGAAGCTCGACCGTGTACCTTGACCATTCGTGGTATGTTCACTTGGGAAATTGCACGTCTCTAGCAGATATAGTTTTCTCTCCAGCGGTCGCAGATCGCCTCGAGAACGAAAAGCGATAGACAAGCTTGCAGACACAGACTTTTTGTACCCAGTATAATAAATGTCTGAGTAAATGGCTGTGAAATCGAGTCGGGTCAAGCGATTTATGCAAACTGCTTAAGAAAAAAGGCTTGCTGTGTCCCTTGTCCTGGTCGGTATCCGTTTTGCCTTTCAGTTAGTAAATTGTGTGCAGTTAGATGGCATACACACTCTGAAATACAACTTTTTCTCAATAATTTTGGACAGATGGGACAGAACAATAATTGGCCGATAAATTATGTCTGGGACCGATCCCATGCCTTTTAAAATTGGTTTGACGTTAGCAATTTTCCAAGATGTTGGCAAGATTCTGGCCTGAATATACTTTTGAATCAGTTTAGAAAGAGGTTCTGCAATTATGACACCTGTCATTTTAAAGAACCGATGAGGTAGTTCATCGGCGCCTAAGGATGTATCCGAATTTAAGGAGCGGCCCCAGCATCCGGGTTCACGGGCATGATCTGCCTTTAAATATCCTCCGGTCCGGTGGAACATCCGAGGGCACGGCCTCGTCTCTTGCCACCGGAACAGTGTCTATCGGGCCCAAGGAATCAGGATAGCCTCGCCGTGTGCACAACGTGCTATGGTGGAGAATCTAAGAGCAAGCACGTGAACAAGACTATCCGGAAAGGATTGGGTGCCGAAAAATGGACCCTCTGCGGTGCATATATTGTGTTTGTGGCGGTGTGAACGTGAGCAATACAAAAGTCATCATGTAGGTTACCCAAAACTTAATATGAAAATCTTACAATCACCACCATCTTTATGCTGAATCACATACGATAACTTTGCACATTGGCTGTAATTTACTATTAGCAAATTAAACAGTTACTATTCATTTTCTTCGCAAGAATGTTGTATTCACCGGCGAGATAACTGTGCATGATTCAGTGTATTTCATGATGTTGTGTTTCCTTTCTCCACCAGGGCGAAGTGGAGGCGTTAAGTAACCATTTAACCAATAATGCCAAAGAAGAGTGTCACGAAGGAGTGCCCAGGATGTCAGCGGCAGGTCAGTGTGCGAGGTGTGCTCAAAAAGTTTCTTCTTTTCTTTTAAACCACGTACTTGCGGCTGTCCCATTGAGGTGGTTTATCATAACCTGCACAGGTCATAACCTCCACAGTTCATAACTTCCACAGTTCATAACCTCCACAAATGCAACATACCCGACGCGGTGGTAACCTCCACAGATCATAACCTCCACAGTTCACAACCTCCACAACTCCGAAGCGGTCATAACCTCCACAGGCCACAACCTCTCCAACTCCGATGGGGTCATAACCTCCACAGCTCACAACATCCACAACTCCGAAGCGGTCATAACCTCCACAACTCCGAAGCGATCATAACCTACATAGCTCACAACCTCCACAGATTCAAGAACTTCATAATTTCCTAGAAGCATCACTTCAGCTAGTTATCGATAGGTAGCAGCACAGTTACTATGCTTACTAGGTTGTTACTATGCTTAGGTTAGGTAGGTTAGGTTAGGTTACTATGCTTTAACGTTCAATCTCATGACATTCGTTCCATATTCGTTGCGATGATACCTAGACCGTGCTGCTACCTTGCGATAGCTAGCTGACGTGATGTTTCTAGGAAATTATGGAGTTCTTGGATCTGTGGAGGTTGTGAGCTGAGGAGGTTATGACTTCTTCGGAGTTGTGGAGGTTGTGACCTGTGGAGGTTATGACCGCTTCGGAGCTGTGGAGATTATGACCGTTTCGGAGTTGTGGAGGTTATTACCGCCTCGTAGTTATGCAAGTTGTGACTTGTTGAGGTTATGGCCGCTTCGATGTTGTGGAGGTTATGAGCTGTGGACCTGTGAAGGCTAAACAGTGTTAAAATAATGTTTTTCGTTAGGTGTGAGAGGTCGAAACGAGCACAGTATGATGCTGAATTTCACCTTGGAGTTAATGTCACTTGAGATACTTTTTGTCATTCAAACTTAGTTTTCAGCCAATGCCATGCTTATGAGGCTGTACTTCCATCATTTGTTTTGAGATACCTAATTTAGGAATATCTATATTCTGGATAATGCTAAAAAGGCATATACTATCAGCTGGAATTGCATTACAGACTACATTATTGGTAATCAATTTACTGGGAATTGTGTTGTGTGATGCTCGTGTATCACGATCCCTTATGGTGAGCATAGGCATGCCATTTATCAATGAGATACTGTTAGAAAGGAGACAAGATACTTCATAGGCAAACATCAAGAAGCACGATGTCGATACTTATTTTGGAAGGATGTCGATTCAGTGTTCAGGAAGTGGTATTTTCCATCCTATTTCACGAATAATTTATCACTGAGGTTACGACCGCTTTAGGTATATTGAATTTGTGTAGGTTATGAACTGTGGAGGTTATGACCTGTGCAGGTTATGACACGCTGTCCCCATTGATATGGATTTTTATATTTAGCGGAATTGGGTATTATGTACACCCACATGCAGAATATCAGAACTGTACAACCCCCAGGAGCTGCTGAAGGTGCGTTTTATGTGCAGGCTTTTTATTTCACCTGCGACGCTCGTGCGCTGCGCGGCCAGTTCGCGCGTAAGAGGTGAATTTAGGGCAGCGGTGTTGGGTCAAGTGTTATATTCTTCTCAAGAAAACACTTCAGTAAACCGTTGGATTACTTCAGCAAGCTTATGGTGACCAGGCCATGTCACAGTCACGGGCGAACCTCTGGATTTCAAGGTGCAGCAGCGGAGACCCGGAAATCCGTGACAATGAGAGGACTGGTCGTCTTGTTGATGTCTCGGACGACGAACATGTGGGAAAGATTCGTCAACTGCTTGCAAATGACCGTCGAGCTACCACCAGGCACCTGTCTGCTGAGTCCGAACTGAGTGAAAGTATAATACACCACATCGAATGAGTTCATTGGCTCAGAACTCATTCGCGGTCAACTGAACTGTCGCTGAACTGTGTCAACGGAGTACCAGGGCCACGGCTAACGGTGAGCTCCAGGCACCACGATGCCGCACAGAATTCGCGTGGCGCTCCTTCACACTGCGAGCTTGCCGGACGTGGAGTAATCTGCCTCCAGATGTGAGGAACTCAGGTGGCTACAATGTTCTCAGACGGGGGCTTTCGGTCATGCTGCACATGTCCGAGCGCCAACTTTCGGTTTCCGGAACATCGCTTACCTCAACAATGGTAATGCCACTCGTTTTCGTGTGTGCTCGTGATGCTGGTTTGTGCGCACATTTGTGCACTACTGTAATGGAAACTGAAAAAAAATACTCGGGAGGATCCGAACTGCATTGCATTACATTGCATTACATCGTGACGAAGAAGTTGAACATGGTCAAACAGTTGATGGTCTTCTTCGGCTGCAGAGGCATCGTGCACTTGAAGTGGGTCCCCACCCAGCAGACTGTAAATAGTGTTCCTATCTAGAAGTTCTCCGCCGACTTCTAGAGGACGTCAGAAGGAAAAGGCTTGAGCTGGGGGCAACCGGGGACTGGTTCGTCCATCAAGACAACGCGCCGGCGCACACAAGTTCGCTGATGGCCGGCAGAATGTCAGATACGGGGATGAAGATGGTTCCCTACCTTCCCTACTCGGTAGATCTGGCTCCCTGTGATTTCTGGCTGTTCCCGAAGCTGAAATCTGACCTGAAGGAGAAGAGATTCAACAGCGTGGAGGCCATGCAGAAGGCATTGCAGGGCGTTCGCAAATTCCCGTAGAGGAACGACTTCCACAGGTGCTTCAAGCAGTGGAAGAGTCGCTTGGGCCGGTGTGTGGACGCGGTAGGAGAGTATTTGAGGGCTGTTGGGTGTTTTTTTCTGAGTCGCCTAAAGGTGT